>WHPZ01576839.1:0-10262 GCA_016617965.1 Macrosiphum rosae
GGTTGTACGAGAGTCATCTTGATGTCGGCTGTACATAAAACAACAGAATATAACGATTACGAACTGCGTCAAATCGAGTTGATTATATTATATGGTGCGTAATATGCGACGGTGTAAGTATTATATGTTATTGTGTGAGTCATGTATAGGTGCGCAAATATTATGATAAAATAATAAAATATTAAATAATAAAATAATACATTATTATTATCCTATTATTTACCTATCGTCAGCTCTTCCGCGGCGCGTAAACGAGAGAGAATAAAAATCGCTGTTGCAGAGTGAAAGAAAAACAGTTGTTACAAAAGTAAACCCGGTCCTACTAGACTGCCCGACTGCCAGCTGATACTGCTAGGTTAGAGCTATCATGGGTCCGACACGTATCTTAGATAATAATATAATATTATTTTAGTAAGAATACGAAAGAGAAAGTCTATACATTAGATAGGTATGTACGCGCTCGGGTATACGGTATGACGTGTTTTGTGTGTGTGTGTGTGTGTGTGTGTGTGTGTGTGTGTGTGTGCGTGCGTATATGTACGGAAAATATATGTAATAATAATCGTCCGTTGCATAATATAATGACCACAAAACCGACTAGGTCGCCACGGCCATATCATCGCGTACCTATACAACCGTCGCCGGACCCGTTGGGCAACAAGTAGTCGGTGCAATAAAATATAATATTTTACATAGCACGACATTATGGCTAGGTATATATAATACTTATGTTATAGGTGCGATCACACTTTACCGACGACGTCCGCGGGGGATGACCTTCCGCGGACGTTCCCAATTTTCATCCAGGCGCCCGTTTTTCCGTTCTGTTCGATATATTCGCACCGACGAAATCTCGCAGCACGCCGCTAATATATAATAATCACGCCTCTTAACAATATAATATATTAACAATATGATATTGTTATATTTATTTATTTCACACGTCCAGTGTGTCTGATGTACCTACACTCGTATCGACCCTGAAACAGCCGGTGTGATATTATAGGTGGTGTGTATCTGAATGGCTGGAGCCGACGACAGTAATTTACTTAATATGTTGTCCTTCGCGAGCCGTTCGCACGGAAATGTGCTTTTCACGATGATCCGCGAAAGCCGACCTACACGATACTCGTGTCAATAGTTGTTAGTGTCCAACCGTCATAATATGGGTGAGTACATATGGACAATTTGTTTTATAGGCACCCGAGAGATTGTCGAGAGCCGGAAGACATCATCGTCCAAGGACGGACGGACTCGAGAGTTATCGGCAAACGTAGTTTACAATGATCACAGTCAAATGATGCACGGCCGACAGTATTTGAAAATTACACAATTGAAGAGGCATTATCTTGAATAATAATATCCAGTATATTATTTAGCTGAGTGTTTTTTTTTTCAAGTGTTTTGCATCTTGTATATTTTAAATACAATATTTTTCCTTCTCGATGTATATGGATTATATCTTAGTGCATGATGAGTGTTTTCGATGACGAGTTATAGTACAAGTAGATATTAAACACTTTTAAATTTTCACCTCCTACCGCATAGCCATTATTAATAAAGAAAGGTTTCATTTATTCGTTTCAATACAATAGTTTGTGTTCCTCGGTCATGGTTAAACGATAATGTTATATCAACAACCGACTTCGAGTTGTATGCTCTAAAATCTTATATTTTGTATTTAAGTAAGTATAGGCAATCAATAAAATCAAATTTATTTTATCTCACTATTATATCTTGTATTTTATTCGATGAAAATTTAAGTACTGTATGTCTTGTAGTCAAATTACATTTTTTCAAAAGTATTTATCTCGTCCCTGTTAGGGTACCGTGCAGCTATTCTTTCGCGGTGGTTTCCTTTCGTCGGAATTCGTCGAAGACGATCAAAGTCATCCGTAAGAAAACCTCCGAAATTCAAATTTAATTCCAATTCAATGGTGTGGGGAAGACGCTGACGATACGACGTGTACATGCAACTTATCCGGAAGCGCAAAATTTTACGACCAACGCGGACGCCCGACGGGTGCAAAACGTAACTATAAAGTCTATAACCATGGTTAGTGTGCACCGTGTCGAGTGTAGCTTTCTATACGATTTGAGGCGCTCGGGGTTTACTGGCAGAACAAACCGAATGCATATTATTATTATATTCGCAATATTAAAGCACAATATTATGTAAGACCGTTATTATTATAGGTACATACTGCCTACGTATAGGTACGACGTCGTAATAATATGAACGAACCGGAATCGTCAGTGCAACAGTGGGCACATCGCAACGAAAAGATTGACGTGTTTAATTTATTACAATTGTATGTGAGGGCAATTATAAAAATATGTTATAATTATTATTATTCCGGGTGATCCATTTAACGTAAGTCGACACTCATTATTTCAAAATATATTTACGTTTTTGAAAATACATAATTTTAAGTCGTCGATAAACAAAATTTTTCAAAAAAAAATATTTTTACTATTTTCTTTCGTTATTATTTTCTTAAATTGTTATCTTTTTTGTATGACAACGTGCGTTTTTATTCCTCGTTTTAAAGCAGAATATTTTTTAAGTATTTTATATATAAAATACTCGGCTTTTCCAAGTTAATTATGAGTTATAAGTACATCAATTTGTTGATGAACGGAGTGCTCTAACGGAGTAGTGCAGAAAAGTTTTGGTCCACTTCTCCCTTCGTCTAAATCTTAAATAAAATTAACAAATAGACTACTTGTCCAAAATTTGATTTTTATAATAGAGCTCATTACTCCCGCGAATATATTCTGCTTCAGAATAATATGACATTAAAAATGTTCGTATTGTCATTCAAAATAATGAAAAACTTTAAAAAAAAAAAACGAAGAATTGATAACGATACAAATAGTAAAACAAATTATAATTTGTTTCTAAATAATATATTATGTTGTTTTGTAATTAGACATTTGAAATATTATGTAATATATGTTCGAAAATTTTTCTGAAATAATGAGTGTCATACTTCGTTGGAACGGTTCGACACATCGAAATGAACCACAAATCGCGGAGGATCGTTTTGTCGAAATCGGTGCCGGAAAACGAGCAGGGAAAAAACGAAAATGGCTTACATTGTGCACACAATACGAAAGATAAGAACATAATATTATAATAATACAGTGTGTGTCGAAGTCAACTTCCGTCGTACCCTAATTTAGGTCTACATCGACGACAACAACGCTCGAAAGACACGTCAACTGCAGCGGTATAGGTACGATACTCATATATTATAACCCACCTGTATAGTTATAATATTATATAAACGGTACCTCGCGGTAATAACCCGAACGAACCGTATACCGACCAAGTGTAATAACGATAATATGTCATTATCGGGCCCCACGAGACTTTCAGGCCCATATGCTTATTGTATTTTGTTTGTACTGTTTCCTACGATGAAATTATAGCAGCACGTATAGTTACGATGTGTTGTACATCCGTTTTTACTACAAATTCGAATACCGGTAATGGTTTTACTTTTTAGTGTATATACTTTGAATGTTTTAGGGTTTTCGCATACTCTTTGTGTTTGTTTTGCTGTTTATACCAAGGCGTATTGCTAATATTAATGCTACACTTTCACGAGTGAAAAGAAAAATTCCGGTTGGCGCGTGTCGGTGATGATATTGGTGAATCTGTGACGATTCAAATTATTACGATTATTAAAACGATTTAATTCGGTGATTCATTGTCGATTATTACAAATATTCTCTAGTACAATATATCGTATCGTTTATCTCGATCATTATTATTTTATATATTTTGATGAATACCAAAACCTAACTTATAGCAACGCCTATAATGACAATTATTATTATTTAGTTTATGCGAGAGTGGCTAATGCTTGTTCATCGATTATAATCGTATTAGTGCTGCGAGTATTATATTTTGCCAGTTTATTTCAGTATTGGTACCTAGGAGTTATTTTCGGTTCAGAATTTATTGCAGTTGGCCTGACAATTATTTTTTTATTTGAATTGAGCATATTCCTCAACCGGCTCAACTCACAGGTTTATATAGACTTTGAACATGATAATTAGTGTTTGAAGTATGAAATATTTCATTTTGAAATACTTCACTATATGGTGAAATATTTCACAAAAACGTGAAACATTAAAATTTTTTTAACACAACGGTCAGTGATCTAAATTCTAATGTAAGAATTCATTAGGCATACAATATACATGTATAATATCGAATACCCATTTGTATCATTTAAACATTAAAATATTTAAAAAATTTGAATACCATTTTAAATGTACCATACCAAAGATAAAGTATACACATAGGTAGGTACCATACAAAAATCGAAATCATAAGCATTATGAAGGTGATTTATGACAACCATGCGTAAATATAAAACTTATTTAAAAATGATACAAAATTTATCAAAATACTGAAATATTTCATGAAATGTTTAATTTTGTTCAAACACTAATGATAATATTATTATGATTGTATTAATATGGCACGTATTTCCCTATAAGCCCCTCTGTTCATGATTTTTGACTAGCCTGCAATGGCGTTTGATCTTGAACTTTGCTGCAACGTACCGCACACATTGACGTGTGGACGATTGGGGACGAAAGTGTTTGTCGAAAACCACCGTAAGTCGAAGTGTCTTTTCATGTACAGACCGCATTGTATAATAATTACCAGTATAGGCGCATCATTGCCACATCGCCAGTTTCAATTATTACGAAACACAATAAATTATTAATTATTATTAATCCGTACGAAATCGCGTGTACGCATACTGCACACACAAACACACACGTCAGGTAATTCGTTGCGTATGTATGCCGAAAATAATTAAAAACACACAATTCAAAAATGTGTATTCCACATCATAGGTACCGCCGCTTCCGTGTGAACGCTGCAGAAAGAGAAACTCAGTGCCTATCGTGATTAACAATATTCCGTTCGTGTCTTTTTTATCGCACTTAGGTATGACGTTATTATAATATATTATCCTCTATGTACAGGCGCGTCGTGTTCGCCCCGACAATGTATATTGTACGTATCGTGCCGTACATAATAATAAGCATTATATAAGGCACACGATTTACGGAAAACAAGTGAAAAAAGTTTTCGGAAATAAACGAAAAAACGACGGATAAACAAATTCCGTCGTAAGATTAACAAGTGGGTGGGGTGGCTCTCATCGGTATCCGATAATATTATTATACTAATTGTCGCACACTTATTACACCAACCTATTGTACATTTGTAACGCAACTATTATATTATAGCAGTATAATAAATAACAATAATATTGTGAGCAAGTTGGAATCGTTTTTTTCGCATCAAAATCTATCGAAGACGCTCGTGCGGAGGATAATATTATGAACCTGCTTTCGCTCGATCGATATAATTCGTGTTCGACCCTAAAATTATCGACAAGATAAAATAATAATAATAATAACATGTAAAATGTTCGTCGAATTACGATTTTATCGTGCCCGCGTCGATCAAAACTTTTCAATTTTACTGTCGCCATCTGTCGACGGTAAACGGACCGCTGCCATATTATATAATAGGTAACGCGCGCTTAAAACTATTATGAATTAACTCGACCGTAATCGTCTTATTATAATTATTTGATTATTAGGTACCTTTTATGAATTTCTTTGACGTAAATCTGCGAGTTTCTGCACTGTTTGATTACCGGATACTGACGGCGGCGGTGTTCCAGCGGGTTGTCTCACCGTGTGAGGACGACGGCGAAGTGTCGATCGGTATGAAGGTATATTCTGCCGTGGATCAGGCCCGATGATAGTGTGACGGAGTAGGGAAAATAATATCATTAGCGCCCGCGGGGGGAACGATGCATAATACAAATATATTTAATGATATCGAAGACTTTCACTCGCCTTGGGGGCAGCATAATAATATAGACTTTACCGCGATTGCGCGGATTTTCGTCTATTGATGAATAATTGAATACCAAACATTTAATACGAACCGAGGACGAAAACGAAATATACAATACGTGTGGAATATTAATATAATAGTGTGATAGCGCGTTAACGACGATAAATAATAATTCCACGACGGGTCTGTGTCGCACGATAGGTCCGATCAAAATATCTTCGGGACTGCGAAGGATTTGGCTCGAGTCACCGTCGTCCGATTGACCAGACCGGTATCGTTGGTAATCACAAGTCCACCGTTTCGATAAACTTGACCCGCAATATATGACATAAAAATATAATATATTGTGTAGGTAGGTACGTAGTTGTCGTTATAAATACAAAGCGTTCGGCCAAATCACGCGTATGGTAATACGCGCTTTTAGATTATTATTTGTGTGTGTTTTTTGTGTCATTAATATTATTTTTTTTTAATTTTCTGTCCAATATAATATACCTATTAGGATATAATGTTTACAACAATACCGTCTTCGGTGAGAACGAATATTATTATTCTATGCGTTTTTGCATACTCGTATTATTTCATCAGATTTTCTGGCACGTTCAATGTCAACTCTTAAGATCATCATAATATAGAGACACAATAATATTATGTTTACAATCACGAGTTAACATAATCGTCACATAGAAACGTTAATTTAATAATTATATTATACACTGTATAGGTACATAATGTGTTTATGTATACACTGTATACATAATATGTTTATGGTACAAGTAAAAAACATAGGTACCTCTCACATGGTATTCTGTGGTATGGTTTATATATACCAATTCGAGTAGGTGGTACATAATATGTACATACTTTAAATGAAAAATGAGTAAGAATAACTAAGTTTGAATGTCATCTAGGTGAATAGTATAAAATAAACATCATTTTTTTTTTTTTTACATTGTAAACTTAATTACCTACATTTTAAATAAAATATATGATAAACATATTAAGCTATACTCGCCTGTTAAATTTAATTGCAGGAGTTACTGAGGCCAACGATTTTTAATGTTATTAAACTACCTATTTGAGAAATTGCAAAATGTAGACAAGCTATCTATGCTCGCATACATCACAATGTTATACTGAACGAATTTTGGATCCAATATATAACATCATACAAACGTCATACAATCCAATCTGAAAACGTGCTGTTTCAAACAATGTGATTGATATTTTAGGAAAATGTTTAAATTGTAATGTTTATTCAAATATTATATCAAAAATAATAATATTATTATTTAAATAAATATGCATTTGGGCTTGTATCACACTGTTTTATTATTTTTCAGACAAACTCAATGGTTGTTTTACTGCGTAATAATTAATTCTCTGCCCTAAATAACTAGACATCAGGGAATGACACTATCGAAACTTACAGTCATTACAGTTATATATAATATTCAGTTCAGTGGTGGTAATGTACCTGATACTGACGATTAAAAATATCGCAGCTATAGTTTTGGTATAAAAAAACAAACTTAATACGAGTTCAGTATATGAACATGTACCTATCTACCATATTATTATATTCTACGGTTGGCCGACGACTATTTAGGATTTAATCGTATTTAATTATTAAATTAATTTGTGTGATAGATTTAAAGAGTGACTATAGTTAAAATGTTCAAAGTGGCACTTGAAACTATTCAGCAAACCTTTGTCTGAATTAATAATTTATAGTATCTATATTATAATAATATTATATTTTAATTAGACGAATGCAATTAACGAGACAAAATAATATATTATTATATAGTGCACTTATATTATAGTGCACTCTAGTCTCCGATGTTAGTATCGATACTACGTTTCATGGCTTAGGTACATTTAAAATATTCAGCTATGTCATCGTTCGTTTATTAATCATATTTATTACTCGACAATGATTTAACATTTTGAACTTGGGGTAATTTGGCAACCAAAACAACACATTAAGAAATCATGACATCGTGTCTACACCTCTCCGTATTTATTGTGAATACGTATAGTTAAGATTATATCATTAAAAACCACTTAAAAAGGGAAACTAAAAATAATAAAAACGTTATTGATGAGTTATTTTCCTAGGAAATTTCTACCATTCGTGTGGTAGTTTGACGTAAGTACAATATAGTTTTACAGTAGACAATAATAATATTATAAATATTATAAGTATAACAATATTGCGTTGAACATTACTCGAGGGAAATATCTGGTGATTATGATTTCTCTTCACGGCCGCATTAAGATATTTAGTGACCAGTTATAAATGGTCTATTTCGAAATCTTCTCAATCTCTCTTGATTCTTATGAACAATAATTATAATTACGACCGTCTGTGATTAATGTACATGAAAAAAGAAAAGTCTCATTCACGAATATAACTTTAACAAGACATATGTATTATATTAGTTTTAAAGGAAATTGTGTAAAATTAACACAATTATAAGATAGGTACATATACGTAATAGGAGAATCACTACAGTAATAATTGTATTATTTTTAAAAAATCCTATGGAGGAATTTTATCGTCTTATGCTTATATTGCTTTCGACACAACGTTTACTATGTTGATGGTTAAAATATACTTAAACGCTTCGGCTTGAAAAAAAATGCATACGTAATTCAACAATATATAAAAATCCAATACGAAAAACATAGAATACGAATCGGGTTGTGATCAATAAAATATCTAAACTATAATTATCTATCAATCCATTATAATATTATATACAATAGGAAAATATGTCTAGTGCGATCAATAGTTATTGTCATTTTAAATCATATATAGACTCGGATTAAAAATAACCATGTTTAATTCATATACAAATTATGACCACAGATAAAATATATATGCAAAAGTAGCTAAATCCATCACAAACATAATGCTATTGGTTCAAAAACCTTATGAAAATATAAAAGAAACTCCGTCAAATCGTAATAATTACAAGCGGTCCAGTCTATGACTATTGTTGATTGGACCGCTACCAAAAATTAAATAATATTCTGCAATAAGTAGATATAAAAAATCGCTTCTGTATAATATAACAACTAACTATACAAGTACGATGATGTGTAAAACAAGTGAACCGTGGAGATACGCACACTGATATTATAAAAAGTAAAAGTTAAAATAATAACGCACAGTACGCATTAATGGTTATAGGTTTAGAATCTACCGGAATTGGTTGAAAGATTCTGACGGTATATCTTATCATCATAATATTGTCGCCGGCAATCCTGTGGTTATAGATTGCAGGATTTCGAGTAATATTTTTGATTTCACTCTCGTAAGTATTCCTTGCATAATGTCAATGTTATACTGGTAGGTATAATAAAATAATAATATACAGTAGAAACCGTTCGTATTGACACACCGGTTATAGTGACACATCGGGTTTATTGACATGCAATTAAAGGCCCTATACAAAGCTCCTATGTTTTACAATTTTTATTAAATATATTATTATGCTAATTTTTATCGGTTGTCCCGACTGACGGCTATACGGATATAACGACGTTTATTTTTGGTGAATTTAGGCGCAAATATACATATTACCTATAATGACACGCAATATAATTATCGATGGTTATATTATGACAACAATAATAATTATGTCGAGATAAGACGACGAACAAGCAGAGTTGTCTCCGTCGTACAAACGCATAACATGTCAAATTGTACGTTCTGAGTAATCCATTTAACTCGGTTAGTCTGTTATGTTTAATATTAGAGTGAACTGACCGAGCATTTTAAAATGTAGGCACAAACAATTTATAATAATTTTATTATGATTATGACTCGTTTTAAAATTGAAAGGTTAAAAAACCCTATAAAATAACTAAGACTAACCCACAAGATAATATTATCTAAATTACATCTGAATTCGATAATAGATCACTATATATTAATTCACTGTATAATATTATTAAATATAACCGAGTTAAATGGATTATTCAAAACGTACGATTTGCTACGTTATATGCGTTTGTAAGATGGATTTAAGACGGCGTATAACGTTCTCGTGAGTCAAAATATCAAATAATTAGTGTCTAATAATATGGAGATAGGTATAATACGAGATCAAAAAAATGTTGCAAAGAAAAAAAATAAATATTTTTATAATAATATGTAATTATTTAATATATAACAATCTAGTGTCACGGTGTTTGTCGTCACACTCCTCCGAAAAGGCTTGACCGATTTGAATAAAAATTTTTCTTTTGCATTTTTGGTGGGTATGAGAATAAGTGAGTCGTAAAGAATATTTCACCCTCCTACCACCACCCGGGGAGGTGCTCAGACCAATGGCGGATCTAGGGCTTA
>WHPZ01576846.1:0-23141 GCA_016617965.1 Macrosiphum rosae
AATTTTTATCACAGCATAGGTTTACCTATCTTTCAATTATTTTAATTATTATTTTAATTGTATAAAAAGGTATACCTACCTTTCAATTATTTTAATTCATAAAACATTAATTAGACCTTTTCACGATAAAAGTATCCAAACAGAATATTTTTAATAATAATAATAATTTAATAATAAACTAATAATATGCCTATAATATAACATAATATGTATAGTATAGGTATGCACTTATAAGAATAATTATATATTATTAAGATAGTCAACGACCGTTATGGTGACCCTTAACATATCCTCCTTATATTTTACATAATACCCACATTAATGTGTGTACCTTAGGGCATTCTTTAACCATAGATGATAAAAAAATTATTTTCATCTCACTCTTTAAAAGGGTGTATATGTTACAGGCAGTGGCGGCGTGAACCATTTTATTTCATGAGGCAAATACAGAAGCTAGAGGTTAACTACCACCACCTAAATTTCATCACACAGACGTAACCTAACCTAACCTAATATTTACCCGGGTATATATGTCGTATGTGAATATGTGACTATGTGAGTGTAAATCATAAACTAGCCGTCTAGGTCCTGGAGTCATTGGGATATCCGCCCCCACTTTTGCACTTCTGCCTCATAAAATAGCTATTCACGCCGCCACTGGTTACAGGCAAAGTAGGAAATCGGGCAGTGTTATGCAATGCCCAGGAACTGTGCACAGTGCCCGTACATTTTTGGCAATGTAAAAATGACCATTTTAATACTCAAATTGTTCATACATTGGCCGAGCATTGTACGAGATTCTCCGGACAAAGTGTACCCTGCCCGGATGCAAGTGGGCAAAGTGAATTAAATAATGTAGTGCGCTGCCCACATTTATATTGAATGATATTTGTATTATTGTACGTAATAAGAACACTACAAAATTGTTCTTACATATTTAATTCGTTTGATACCATGGCTTAAGAGTTATGAAATATATATATCTCTACGTGCCATAATAATTGATTATGTGATAATAAATAAAATCATATAATGCTCTCCTATGTGACTAAGATTACTATTTAGTAATAACTAATCAAAATAAAACTATCACTGTGCAAATGCCCGTAAAATATACAATATACATGCATATACAAAAATTAACTACACAAAATATCGGATCAATTGGACAAAGTTAACCCATGCGTATTTCAACTTATGGTCTGACTCTTAACATTTTTAAAAAATAGGTACACTGTACCTTACTATATTAAAATAAAATAAATTCAGTGAGTTGTATTAATTAATTATTCGGTAATATTTCGATATAGTTTCAATAATTATAAGTGACGAAAAAAACACATTAATCATTTACAAATCAAAAGCTTAAGTTCCATCCAATAAGTAGAATATGTAGATAAGATTTTTCCATAAATTAAATAGCACACAAAATGGATAAGTTATCTTAAAAATGATTTGATATACGAGACGTCCATCAATCGAAAAACTGTCTTAAAGTAGTTGAATGAAAAATCGAAATCGTTTATATATCTTAGTCAATTTACAATATCTTTAAAATAACCATTTAATCTAATATATTATACACTTTTGGAAATGCATAATAATTGGAAGTTTAAATTAATGAATGAAATCGGATTAAGCACTGCACAGTTTATTTTATATATTATTTACCTAGTTAATAAATAATAATCTATAGAATATGATATCAGATATGCAGTTATCGACTTTATCACAACATCAATGGCTTACTGACTATAGATTTTAATTTCTAATTACATTTATTTTTAAATTATTAAACAACATTATCTTATTTAATATGACAATTATTTATAAGTAATGGCTGCTCGTTATAATTATTTTAGTGGAAGTATATTAATTATTTAGGTCCGTACAATGTGGTGTGCAACAAAAGATAATTTTTTTATCATTAGTAATCGGAGAATATTTCGGGATAACGATGCACCCTAAAGTTTTCCCGAAGAATTGAATAACAAATTTTCTAAGCTTATTAAAATAATCCTTCAACTTCTCTTGTTATGTATAATGCTGTGTCACTTGCAGTGATGGCGTTATTAATTTAATAGTGAAAGGCGCTGCATTATTTTCGATCATTTTATAATATTGTTAGAATATAATAAAATGAATCATAAAACAATATATTGTACAATATTTTAACTGTACATTTTATTATTACAACAGGTTTTCAGTCTCAGAAAAAATTTGATTTTTAATTGTTAATAAAAATCCTATACCCACAAAAGATTTACTTAATTTAATAAAATACGCATTTCTACTATATTAGATTTGTCGTCAACTACACTCAACTTTAGTGGAAAACATAGACAAAAACATTTCGTGAGTTCATTTTCTTTGAATAGAGAATAATACGGACGATGAGTCATAATAATGGTTTATTATCTCGGAACTAAATCTATTATTTTCAGTTTTGTATGGTTTATAATAAGTAGGAAAATGTTACAACCCTAAAAGTAAATTGATGTTTTTGGGGCTTTTAAGTTAAATATTTTATCCAAAGTACATAAGAAAATATATTTTCAAACATTTGAAAAACGAGTTCGTATGGTTTCATTTTGTACCCGTAATTTGTTTATTTTATTATAGCCGTATATAGGTTTAGTCATGAAAAAAGTGTTTCAAAAAGTTATATATGCTAGTACAATATTGAATATTGATTACGAATTCGACACAGATGGTACTTTTAAAATAAATAATTTTTGGAATTTTAAATAACTTTTTAAGAAAATTGAAAAAAATATATAATAATATAAACAATACAATGGTAAAATAATTTTTTAGAGCCATTTAAAGTTTAAACTGTATTTATATTGAAATCAATTCATTGTCTTATGACATTATTAAATAAATACATTTGATTTTACTTCCTTTGTTTGAATACATAATTATGAGGTATAAAACATGATATTTTAATATAAGGTTACTGAATTTAATAGTACGTATGTCGTATACATTATATTAAATATCTCGAACATTTTAACTTAAAATATTTTGTATGAATATTTAAAATGTTTTTAATTTTATGACAAACTTACTTTTATATTTATAAACGTATTGTATAATTTATTTAGCTATTAAGAATTGAAAATTTAGTACAATGTTACTGATAAAGTCATTTATTATTATAATATAATCAATATATTTATAAATTGATCAATTCTTTTCACAAATTTATTTTAAACGTCTTTTAAGTTTTAACCCTCAAACATTCGTTCCACTCAAGCGTTTCAAAATATAACTCTTTGTAACATTACTGTTGTCCTCTGGCTTATAGCGAACCAATAGCCTTACTCAATGGCCTACAAATAAAAACTTCAAGAGAACTTGCAAAACTACATTATAAGAGTTTTCTCACAAAACTTATATTGAACACTATCCCATTAATTCAAACCATGTCTTAAAATTGTATCACTGATAAGAAACTGGGACCGTGACTTATTATACTCTGACAAAATAAAAACAAAATTGTTTTTCCTCCTTGATAATAATATACTTTAATATATACCATTATACGCGGGACATTACCAATGGAATCAGCCATTGTGACTTCCCCTACTTCCCCTGTTCCGAATGTTTGTATAAATCCATAAATCAAACTATTTACCTATCCTTCCTGTTGTATCGAATCTCTTATCTAGATTTTTCGTTAAAATAAAGGCATGCAAATAATTAATTCAACCATAACACAATATATTTAATGTTACCTATATATTATGTGCAAGCACAACAAGAGATATCTCTTATATTTACTATTCACATAACGTTTAATAATAAAATTAGAAAATTACTAGTTCCAATTTTGGTTTTAGATAGGTGGATCAACATTTTTAAAAACAATATCCTCCAAATAATTCAAAATAATCCTTTTTTATAATACTTCTCAATTGAAAATCAGATGTTTGTATCGGCAAAAGATACACTACTTAAATTGTACGAAAAATATCGACTATTCGAAAATACTGTATTCAATATAAATAATATTTATGAGTTCCAAAAAATCAGAATTTGAATATTAGCATTATTATAGAAAAAAATGGGGTGTGCATGCTTGCTGCTTGGTGAACCACTCTGTATAATAATTGAAAAATAGTGTTTTCCGAGCGAGCACATTGGACAGTATACGACGTGACGAGAAAATAATAATATTATAGGTATGTGAAATGTGAATGTACAACTCCCAAAACAATTATTGTTGTGATAAAATGTGTATACAAGCCGTGCGTTTTCAGGGTAGTACCTATACGTAATATATTGTAATAATCTCGACAATATTTGAATACATACAATATCAGTTCGTTTTTTTTTATTTTACACTCTTCGGAGAATTCCACTCCATGGCTTATGCGATTTGAGAGTACCTTTTTTTTATATACATTACAGAAAATTCTCCATTTTGTGAAACGAGCAAATGCCTTGCCTCGTGGCTCTGACGCGTGTGAGCCCCGGCTGCGATAAATTCCGTTTAATAAATTGTGCAACCTGCAGTATACAGTTGTATTATACTGGTCACCAATAGTTTAAGAAGAAAAATTTCAGGAAAATATGTATTATAGTTATACCTATAGAATAATTTAAAGAAATATTATTTTAGAAACGCTAGGTTTTTATACATTTTATGCAGTAGGTATACATACTGTCTTTTAATGTGTGTATTTATTTATATATATAAATGGCCAAGCACTTTAACGACAAGGTGCATGTGAGTTTATACACTAATAACAGTAATAACGAATAATATAACTATGATATAGATTATAGGTATATATATATATATATTTGATCACAAATCGCAAAACGCATGTAATTTACTGTTTACTATATGAACTTATAAGATTTCCATTTTTTTTATTAAAAATTGAGAATGGTGAACATTGGCTAAGGACATTAGACGTCTTAAATTTTTTTAATGTGTACCTATATTAGAACACTAAAAGGGAAAGAAGTCTGGTTTGACGTTGAAGATAGTTAAAACTAATAAGCGAATAGCAAAGTTGGTGAATCAGTTTTATTAAGTAGGTATTATGGTATGGACCATTATTAAAGGGTTCTCTGGGCAGAATGCACTGCGCACGAAGACAGTTTATTTAAGTATTTTACGACGTATAGCCCTTAATAACACAACTGGATAAATTGTATATATTTTGAGATAATATAAATCAATACAATAATTTCGAATGGTAAAACGTACAAAGATGAACAAAAGTTATTTCTATTACTTTCAAAATAATATCAAATTGAGTTTGTTTAAATTTGAAGATGGATCAATGAAATTATTTTACCAAGTAATTAACTGAAAATGAACTTCTATAATATTATAATGTGAGCTGCGATGTTACGTGGAGCAACGACTCACATAAATCTTTACCATTTGGGATGTTAGACTAGATCTAATTATATGTGGGATTACTTAGCCGTATTTATGTTATACTGATTAGTGATAGCCAATTTATCTAATAATTTATATGTTTCATTCTTATAAGTTATGTATATTATAATATATATTGCGCATACCTATGAACTATCTATGATCTATCACTATCTCGCAGAATGAAATACAAAATACACATAGTAAAAGTCTACGACAATACCAAGTTATATACATCAATTAAATATAATTTTATTACAATAACAATATATTTATACACTTAACTTTGCATATGCGTATGTTAACTACATCATTAAGGAACGAAGATTAAGTTCATATGCTGGCTCGTTCAGCTAACGTAATCAATCCTATGGTTACTTCTGAATATTCATGTGGTTTTGCTAGACAAAATATTAGCGAAAACACTAAAGAGAGTGATGAGATCCAATAGTATAAGGATCCCGCTGAATCCATCTACCATACTCCAGAGTAGGTTATAAGTTATAGGTTGGGTTAACCATACTAAAAACAATTTTTGAAATGTTTTGATGTTATAATAACAAAATAAAGGGTCTCTATAATTTCCTATGCACCATCTTATTATCTCCACGATAGTCTTGGATCGAGACTATAGTTAAGCTTAAAACCAAGGTCTAATAAGCAACCATTTGGATGCGTAATATACCTAGTAGAACCAATCAATCAGCATAGGAAAATATTTATGAAAAGCATTTTCTAGAAAAATACCTAACCTGATCACAGTTATTATATTATAAGACTGACAGCTAAATAGCGAAATATGGCTGTATACTTAAATAGAACAAATATAATTGTTTTATCTGATAAAATAAATTAAATTGAGATAAATATAGAGCACCAATATTATATTCTTTTAGTCGATGAATAACTTATTACTACGGTAAAATATTCTATACTTCAGAGTTAAATATAAAATAGTATAAATATAATGAAATACATACAATACCTATATATAATAATATAATATGTTTAATGTAAACAATTAAATGAATTAATAATACACCTAACATTATACGAGTTGATAATATGTGCAAAAAATGCAAATTTTTTTGTAAGGTTGCGTGCCATATCGGGCCAACATATTGCGATAACAATACCTAATGGTTAAGCTCGTTATTATTTTATTTTTACCTTATAATTTTTATAATTAACACAATATTTACAGCATATGCATTTTATATTTTATATAGCACACAAATATATTTTTTTTTTTTTATAAAATACGTATTATAATAAAAATGACAAGTTAAAGAAATACTAGTGACTTCAATAATCAATCTATTAATATATAATGGCTTGGCGTGGCACGTTGGCTGCTATCAGTCGCATGCGACTGAGAGTAAGTAACGGCCATAGCTACTAGCTCCCGGATGGGTGACTATCCGGGGTCATAGTAGTTAAAAACCTTGAAACACATACACGTGTTTGCTACCTACCGTAACAACCGTAAAAACAATCTTAAAAACAGCCTACCGTACCAACCTTACCCCTATCACAGTGCATAACCCTTTCAACAGCTAATGGCCTTAGTCGCCGGGCTTAAGTTCAAAAAACAAAAAAAAATAATATATATAGTTATCAGCTATAAACATATATAAAATTCATATGTTAAACGTAGTAAAAAGTTTACGAAAAGTTAGAAAACAGCAATCGTATATATATAAGATACTATATAGGTATGAGACTTAAGTACTTGTTAGTTGTTACTGACTACTATAGTGTATTATAGTGTATTATAGTATATTGGACATTTGGACTGCATTTCTTATAGCTGGTTACAATATATTATAAATGCATAATTTATTGTATATGCATTTCATGTAGTATAGTATAATCTACCTGCAATTACTAGGTAACTAAATATTTTTTTTATTATTTTAATTATTATAAATTACATATAGTAGTCATTCGGAAAATAAAATTACGAGTAGAAATATGCAGTTTCTTTTTTTAGTCGTAGTTTTAAAATTGCGTATTAAAATGTTTAACGAGTAAATCCCGAGTAAAATAAGTTGTATAATATTATACGTGCATGTTATAATAGCTCCTTAAAAGTTTTAATTACTGTTATTTATAGTATTATAACACACAGTGAACTTGACGGTTATAATCGGTCAGATAAAACAGTAAAAAACGTTGCAAGTTTATAATATTATGTATGATTATGGACAATTGAAAACTAAAATGGTTGTAAAGCCATCAGTATATATATTGTATAATATAATAATATGTCCGGTGTTGTCTCTTTGTTAGTTGCGTATTATGTAGTTATAATATTATTCTAGTTTTCCAGAAGTTCTAAGCACTTATAATTAACAAATAAATTCAGAGCTGCAGAAATAACCTCGTCTATATATTGAAATTAATTGCAATTATTATACTATATAATTTAACAGAAACATTTTAAGATTATATATATTATACATACAAAATACTGCGTTTGACACGAATTTTTTACGTTTAATGTATTATAAAATTATACAACGACCACCGAGTTACTCTATAGCCTGCTGCGTACAGCGTGTACACTCGTTTTAATCAAAATAATGCAATCTGTAATTAAAAAAAATTCCTTTTAACACGCCACTGCAGCGTTTGCCATTATATACCTATGTATATGTGACATAAATTGTGACGTATTTAGAATAAATTTCACGTAGGTACCGATGCCGGCGTATAATAAAAATTGTTGAATTTCTAAATTATTCATGAACACAGACCATTATCTCGAGCTTAGCGTGAATTGTAGTACTGCGCCGCAGTATATAATATTATTTCATTCGTCGATTTTGAAAACGTTCAACGTTTTAAAAAAATATTAAGAATTTATATCTTCACATGTTTTTATAGTATATACCATGCGTACAATATAGGTACCTACCTTACATATTATATACCCTGTGAAATCTCTGTACCTAGTGGATATTTTCGCGTATTGCGTGTTTGAACAAGAGCGCATTCCGCTAAATGATTAGGTACCTATATAATGCATGATGCAACTAAAATATATAATATTATTATGGAACTGCTGTAACGGAAAATCGTGTGAACACAATTATATAATATTATTATAGTAACCGGCTTATTGTGCAGCACAGTATATATAATTCTGCACGAAAATGGAAATGTCCGTTTTATCTGAAAACCGACATCGGTAGTATATATAATTTTAGCAGTATATATTATATAATATCCTAAAGTATATAATGTGTGTGTGTGTGTGTGTGTGTGTGTGTGTGTGTGTGTGTGTGACGTATGTGTTTGTTCCGTGAGTTCGATGTATTATTATTTATTATAATCGCCGGTGGTTTGTACAGTGCCGAGTTTTGCGTGGTGGTATTTGATTTTAGTATGAATTATAAATTACGTATTCCAACTAAATCGGCGGATTAAAACTGATATATTTTACTCATATTGTCATTTGTAAATAATCCGATTTGATTGTCGTACATCAGCGACATCCACGCGCTGCGCTTCGCTAAATATATTTGAAATAATTATAATTTTACAATAACGCCACACACAATATATTTATATTTACCGACGCACCGTTTGATTGATAAATCAACACGAATTCCTCGATAAGCGTTGATAATAATATTACAATTTTTTCGTTCACAACCAATCCCATACACGCTCGGTGTTTTAGATATTTTTAAAGTGAATAAAAAAAATAGAACGCAACTTAACTATACGCACGTTAATGCGATTTTTCAATAATCAGTATAAAAATAATATAGTAAAACGATGAACGTTATAATTCATACATTATATACATAACATATAGGTATACACGTACTCCTGAGATATTTTACATTAAAAAAATTAAACGGGTGAGGAAATGGCAACCATGGTGAAAACTTTTATGGAGCCATCATATATTATATTTTAATGTTTCGAACTGTTAATTACATAAAAAGCAAAGCGGGAGAAAACTCTGGAACCATTGGACAAATTACGTTTAAACGAATTCATAATATATTATTATTCATTTTGATAGGTACACGTAATATTAATTTGATTGTCTGTTGTGCAGTGCGTACGTGGACTTAATTGATTTACTTTTTGCAGACCCTGAGTGGAGTAACTATTATAGGAAAGAGGTAAAAGTATACGGGTAGGTATAAAAACAGTTATTCGTTTTCAGTTCCGATTCACGCACGACTTCCCATAGCTGTAAAAATAAAAACAGTAAATCGTTTGCGAAACAACACTATACAAGTTTATAGTATAATGTAATTATATATTTTATATAGATTGGACATTGGACACTGCAGATTGTCCTGATAAAAGAAATCGAATAAAAAAACAATATAGAAAATTTTTTTAACAAATTCTTTCGGAGAAACTAAAAATATTCCTTGATAGAATCCTTTTTCAAACCAAAAATATAATTGTACCATTAAAATCAAAAATAATAATGCTCCATTGCGCACTGTCTCGTTCGCTGAGTTATTTCATAATGGATTTGTCATAGTTTGGAATATGATTAACAACGATTGAACGATACCATTATGATAATATTAAAATTACGTATTTCGTATTTATTAAAACCTTATAATTAATGTCAATAGAACATTTTTATTTTATTATATTTGTATTATTGTTATTGAATTTTCTCGTGTGATTGCGTTGTGTCGTGATACCATAATACGAAAAAGAGTTTAGAATTCTATTTCGTATTTATATTTTTTTAATCAAAATAACTAAAATAGATTGAGAAAAAAATCATTATTCATCTTGTAAGTATCTAATTTCTTAAAAATTTGAACTTCAAACAATTATAAAAATGTTGTGCCTGTTTATTTTTGGTATTATAAATTTCTATAAGAATAACTTATAAGGAACGAACTTTTTTCCTTTTCAAACTTTTTGACTGAGAAATAAAAACTGTGTCTGTATATATAAAATATTACATATTATAATATAATATTCTATAGAATAAAGAATATTATAAAAAGAAAAAATTATATCCATAAATTGCTTGAATAAAGCAAAATATTAAAAAAATATTAAATCGTGTTGATTTAAATATTTTCTGAAAATGTCAAGTCTTTGTGGTTATTAATTTCTGATGTGAAACATAATAGGTACTTGCAAAAACACCAGGTGTGCTAAAACGTTTTATAATTATAATAAATAAGAAAAAATAAATTTCTGATTACATTTAAAGATGAAAAGCTAGTGCTGCAAAAATATTCCCGTTTTCTACTTATTTCTCGTTAGTGTTCTTAATTCTTAAGAACATTTTTAACGGTTTTTTACTTTTGATTCCCGAGGATTAAGACCTAACTGGATCAAATTTTCTTTCGGAAATCATACTCAATATTGAAGATTTAATGAAATGTTCTGCTCCAAAATGTGAACTTAGAAAAAAAATAAAAAACACACATCATTGTAAAACCAATATTATGGTATATTGGTTACCATATTTTGTCAATGAGCTTCATTCAGAATGAAACTAAAATTTAATGAAGATAATTATATCCTATAACCTAATAATTATTAGTTTTAAATAAATAAATGTGTGACATAAAAATGTATACAGTTTTTTGTAATTACGTTCGTGACCCAAAACCATGATACCTATACCTATTATTATACTCTATCATAGTACATCATAATATAAAATTATGTGTGTAGCCGTGGAAGTATCATAAATATTTTTAACATCAATTTAATAACTTAAAATAGAAAATATATTTTTTTAGCTATAATTTTATAGTTGTATAGTTCGAAAAAAAATATTTTCTAATCTTTAGTTGTAATAAAAAGTACTTATTAAATTAAATTAAACCGACCGGCAACTGTTTAATATTGTTGAACTCTGTAGCGGTATATTACGTCACACAAATAAACCGTAAAGGTAGAAGGAAATAGGAATTGTTCGGATGTTTGAGTATAAAAATACATGCTGAAATGTAGATCGTTTGAATTGTTTAGACTTTTTAACTTTACTCGCTGTAATGAATAACGATATAAATTACTATGAACCTTAAGCGTAAAGTATGAACGGGAAATCTTTTATACATTGTACATGCTAATCATGGGGTTCCTATCTAGCAATTACACATTATTATTCATAGAATAATAAAACATATTTAGGCAGGTATAGGATTGTAGGAATAAAAGTGGTGGTATACCAAATGGCCTAATGAGTAATGTGTATACACTGCTGCAACCTGAGAATTTATAAGAATTTGAAATAATTAAATAGGAATGCTTACAAAGGTATTCGGCCGAGGATTTTTATGAATTGAGAGTGGAAAGAAAAACCCAAAGCAATCATTAGCAGCGACCTAAGGTCCATTATACACTCGCCAAATTACTTTTATCGTTTTTCCACTATATTGTTAATTTTCCACTGCAAAAGTACCGCTGCAGGCTTAAACAATCCACTAAATAACATTTTCAAAACCTTATCCAGCATTGTTTATATTTTATTCGACAGGGTATATATCGTATACATTTAAACACGATATATATACATATTATTGTATACAACTATACAAGGATCTATATACAACGGTATACCTACCTATGATAATACGAGCGTATAGAAAGTTTATTTAGTATATTATTCATACATGGCAGCAGGGTAAGGTAATACGTTCTTTAAAGATTTGCAGGTCATTTATTATCAACGGCTGCAGTAGTGTGGACTTAATTTAGATCACTCTGCTATGCAGTGGCGTACAATAGGAGAATGTATCGCTTTTTAATTTTTATATACGCACCGAAAAGTGACAGAATTAATTTATTGTCACTATAGCTTAAGTAATGATTTACTATCATTGAGCTATTTAAGTTTATTTAATAGGATACATTTACTCTTATATATGTCTACACTCAGATATACATAGTATACTTATGTACGTACGGTAGACGGCTCGGCTGATATCAGCTGTTTCAAGTGTTTTAAAATGACATTTATTTTTTATAAAAATCCGTGCAAATTAAGGTTTTAGAAAATGATAGGTATTAAAAATACAAATAATATATTTTATTGTTTTTAATTCATTTAGAATAATTATATAATAGTATAAATGGTTTCAAATTGAATGGAAGTATGATATTCGGTTTGGTGTTCCAAGCCATGTACTAAAAAATATAATTTTGAAGAGTAATAATATAGTATTTCTATATGATTTTTTCCACTATCTATTATTAATGTAAGACCGTTCATACGTTTTTTATTCCACTCAAATATTTGATATGAAGTTATTTCATATATCACGTAGGTTCCTTTATAGGTATGCATTGATATTAATAAAATAAATGATCAATTGAACAACTTATATGACATCGTATATTGTAAAAACTATGCTTTTATATTTGAGACACTATATATAGGTACCTATAGTGTAAAATATAGAAGAAGTTCATGATTTGCGGATTAAAATGACTTCTATTTTTAATATCAAACTCCGTCTCACATAGAACATCAAACATAACTACGTGTTAGGTACCTCTGAGTTGTATGTATATGGTTATAAAATAAATACCCATTGCTTTTGTATAATATATTATAGGTAGCAACTAGCAAGGAATAATTTTTTTGAATTTTGAAAAGTATTTTATTTTCAAATACAAATACCAACGTCAGACGTCAGCGTCTAAGAAAATATTTAATATACATTTCAAATACTTAACTTGACAAGTTTTTTATTACACTTACTCAAATACTTTACAAAACTTTCAAGTAGTCATTTGGCTTTAATTTTCATTAACTATATCAATATATATATACAATTATATATGAGCGCTCTGAGAGTGACAGCGAGCTCCAATGTAAATCACTAGAAAAATTAGCGCTTTTGACCCTAGCTGTTGGATTTGGAAATTTATGAAAAAACAAGGTATGGTCTAGTGGATAATGATACATCGATATTATTGACATATAGATAATAATAATAAAATTATTTTATAATGTATGGGAAATGCGTATAAAGTGGTCATATAAGTGGGCATGTCTTAGTGTTTTTTCCTAAAGAATAAACGCTGTTTAAATCATCTGGATCGTGAACTATATTATAATTAATTGTTCTGTATTGTATTCATTGTTATCATATCTATTTACTGATAAACCACTAATGATAAACAGATTGTCCGTTTTCGTTTAAAACTAAAATTTCATTTTTCAATGCTGTTGATGTAAGATAGATAAGTGTTCAGAATAAATAAATATATTTATAAGCGTAGTAATTAATATACCCGAATACATTTTTTCCCGAAATCTATATACGTTTTTATGTATTATAGAATGGATTTAAGTTTAATTAGTTAATATGATTAATATTTTATTAAATAATGAATTAACTAATAAGCATTATGAAATGGGCAAAGACGCAAAGTGGCCACAATGGCGAAAGCTATCGTAAAAAGACTAATAAGAAACTTATAGAATGAAGTGCAATTACCTGTCTAAAAAAAGTTGTTGATAATAGTTTGTTTTTGTTAGTTAGAAAGTATACTAGTTTTTTATATCTAAGTAATATTGACGTATAAATAAAGATATCAATTTCCAAATTATTGTTATTTATTGACTAGTCATTGTTCAGGTATACACAAAAATGTTTAGAAATTGAATACAGATATAAGTTATATTTATATATGATAATACCATGAAACAATTAACTAATAATTAAGAAATAATTAGATAATTAGGCGGACACTGAATAACCACTTTGCCCACCTATAGGTAAGGTCAAAGTACAGGCAAGTGTCGTTACTTTAAAAATAAAAATAACTATTTTTCTACTGTCTTAAAACTGTTTATGATTACAAATTATGATTTTTGACATATTATTCAAGTACACATTCTCATAAAAACCAAAAAAAATCCTTGAGTGTGACATCATATTGAACCTTAGGGTGGCCACTTTGGATACCATTTCCTTACATACGATGCTGATAATACAGTATCATTATTTATTATTATATTATTATAATATAGATGCACGAGAGTACGATTGTACGAGTCACGTATTCCATCACAGTCGCCCGCTTAAATTACTTCAATATAATATACTGGCCCTGAGAACTATGATATATATCTATATAATATGTACCCCCAAACGAAGCCGAAGACGAAAGTCGTTACAAACTATATTGTTGTCGATTAGGCATTTGTGGTTTACGCACTGCATATGCATGCAGCGGACATCATTAGTTTTTATATCATATTTTTTGTATTTTTTTTTTACTCGGTTGTTCCACAAGATTTGAAATGTTAAAGAATTTATATTACATATTTATAATTAACAATAATTATAATCGCTGCACTTTTTCGAGGAACAACAGTTATTTAGATACTTTTTTTTTATCATATAAAGCCATAAGGAAAGTTTATTTTTAAAATTTTTCATTTTTAAAAGATGTTTTACTGAACATTATTTGATGTATATGTACTGTTGCACATATCAAAACTTAAATCAATAGTTTATCATTTATTTATAAGAATTAAAAGTTTGGGGCTATAATACTATATACAGCCAATGGTCGCTCCACTACTCCACGCATCAAAACTTTGAATAATAAACTATTGATTGAGCGTGTACAATATTAATAAATCAACATTTTCAGAAAAAATATTTCACTTCTGAATATAAAATTAAAAACACGGTTTAATATTGTTATAAAAGGGGGAAACATAAAAATGAATATACCTATTATATAATATAATGAAAAACAATAAAGATTTATCGCAAAAATGCATCGTGTTATTCATTCATAAATATTTGTGATTCTTTATTATAAAAACATTTTACTTTATAATATTTCAGAAAAAAAAATACTTAGAAAATTAATGTTAAACGTTGAAAAATTATTGTAGGTATATACTATAATATTATATAGGTTGAGAATTATATTACACAATATGATTATATGAAATTCTAAACAATTATATTGAATTGAATTAAGAAAATACTGAATAAAAAAAACTCATTTTACCCATATCTTGCTGTTGGTACCATTATATAAAATAAAAATATAAATGTAAAATGTATAATAATATTTCAAAGAGATTTTTGAATGATAATCACGGACATGTATACCTATGTATGTTTGTGTTATTTTATATGGTTGGGTTGAATCCTAACCTTATATGTACGTCATGGATTTAAATATTTTAAATACAAAAATATTATTTTTCTGAATGAACTAAAACATTGCTTTCCGACTGCAATATAATGTAGGGGTCGAGTGAATCGTAATTAACAGTTGATTCACTTTCCTATCAGAAAATATTATATTTAAGTTATAATCGAAGCAATTTTTTCTGTATAGGTATACCTAGTATAAGTTGTATCTATATACAATATACATACATAAATAAAAAACATTTCATCGTAAAATCAGTACATTCATCAGTCACTCAGCATTCGTTTCATACATCAAAGGATTAAAAATGAATCATTTTTCAATTTTTATATTAATATTTTTATGATTTTGTTATATCACCATGTAGTCTGGGTTTTTAACCATATTATTATTTCATGGGACGAATTCGTATGAAAAAAATGTGACAAATACTGAATGCTATGCTTGAAATGTGATGGTGGGCCTCAAATTAAGGCAAGATAGACCATGGGTTGAAGTCCGCTGGTATAAGGCAAGCGCGAAATAGGCACAGTTTACGTTACAATTGTAACTTACAATGTATATGTAAAGTAAGTGTATGTAGGTAAAAATTATTAATAATAATTGTTAGGGGACGGGGTGGCCGAACGGACTAAGGCATTTTTTTTTATCTAGAGTTCATATGATACTGTTTAATTTGGAATAATTTTTAAGTAAACCTAAAAAAGTACATTTCGAAAGAATCATAAACTCGATATGATATAGACGTTTATTACTGAAACTTGTGAAAATTCATATGGTTTTTAAAATCGGAAATCTGCAGTATAAAGTGGCTATATTTCAATTGAAAAATTCGGACAACTCACAATGTGTGAGTGTTTTTTCTATGAGGTGAATGAGGCAAGTTAATGTATTCGTACTAAAAACTCATCGGGTCCCACACCATAATATTACAAGGACACACTACAAAGTTTGATATCTCTGTCACTCACACGCAGTTACGAGTTCTTCAACCATATAAAAAACGATTATTAATATTATTATATGTGTAATCATAACGATAGGACAGCGTGTTTATAGATTTAAAAAAGTTCATAAAAATAATTGAAAATTATATTTAATATTTAATTATATTTTGCAGAAGAACTTAGGGCCGATTTTACCAACACAGTTAAACTTCGATTACGCTTAATTGGCTGATAACAGATATTATTTAACCGGACAAATTCGGCCGATTAAACTCCGGTTAACTTTAATCGTGATTAACTGTGTTGATGACATCGGCCCTTAGTAGTCACTTCTGGACTATAAATCCTATGTTCTATTCTACGATATTTATTATTAAATAACTGTAGTATATATTAAATTATTATTAAATATCATATAATATTCAATTTTCTTTAAAATTAAATAACGAAAGATATAAAAGTTTCACTAACGGGACACTAACTGCAGCAGTCTTCTTCGCGCCATTCGAGACACGTACCGTGACTAAGATTATATATATATATAATATATAAGCAGACTATTCATGTATGTGATAGACTGCGAGGTGCAATAAAAATATTTTGTACATTTTATACAATAAAAATAGAGGCAACGTACATAGCTGCCATAAAAAAGATGGTCTATTCCTTTGATTTGTTAACTTCAAAAAACTCTATTTCCGATTTTTTATTTTCTGAACTTGCAATGGGTTTTCTATATAATATGTACATTCTCTCAACACTAACACGACAGACTTTGGGATGCTGCTCAAAAACAATAATATTATACCTATTCGCCATCGTAAATGTAAATACCTTTTGACAATAGGCAATAGGTAATATTTTATAAGTGTTCCTAATGCGTCCTTTTGAATCTTAGTTCACGTGCGAGACCGATGGTTTGCTGTTTGGCAAAGCTCGATTCGGCAACGAATAACAAGCACGGATCCCCGGGGGAGGAGCATTAGGGGCAAGTTCACAAAAAAAAAATAAATTATTTTTCATTCATTATTAAAAATCAGCATTATAGTCAACATAGGACAAGACGTCTTATCGGTGGTGTAAAATGATTCCAATAGGAACTATAAAAATGAGACTTGCATTATATCGTACCTATATCGAATATAAACCATCCATAATATATATATATATTTTGGCCTCAATTGGAATATATATATTTAATCATATTATACAAAAATGTAAATAAACGGCCTCATCTGTTATCAGTGGCTTACAACCACGAAAATACAGTGGCCTCGATTTGTGATGATGTTCTATCTATGTTTTTCCTATCTAATCATGACCCCCCCCCATACATCAGGGGTGTTTTTTTTGATTTCCGCGAACTCTGTGGGTCGCGTGTTTGACGAGATTTTAGCAGCGTGTAGGATAGGCATTCAGTGGCTGCGGCGGCGGCGGACACGTCCAATCGATAGAGCGCGGCTGGCTACCGCCGTCGACGCCGCCGCCGCCGCCGCCGCCGCGTAGAACGGTTGCCGTCGCGAACAGTCGGCGACGAGTCGAATATTGTAATGATATAGCAATAATAATATGGAAAAGGCAAAAAAATAGGGAAAGGAATAATTTGTTTTCAAACGAACGACGCGCGTAATTCTCCCCAGCACACGTGTTGCGCCCGACGAGCGCTGCCGCCGAACATGTACGTCATTACACACCGCGACGACTGCCGCCGCGTGTATCAAAATATGTATTTTATCATAATAAATTATGTATCATGTATCGACAGTGATAATAATATCATCGATCGATGATCCGCCGTTTTTTCGGCGATCGTCTCAACTTGCCCCGCAGAGTTATGACATAGATTGCCTGCACCGTATCAGGATCCCATGCACGGACCACGCGCGCCTGCGAGCCGCTTGCCGGCACGACACGTCCGTCTATTCGGATCCCACGCGTCGTCGCGTAACGTAATATTATTATTATTATCAGGCCTCCGTAGATATTATTATAACGTGTTCTTGGTAACTTGGTAGCACATCCGCGGTCAGTGGTTGTCGTGTCCGGTACGCGTTACCGGTTACCTACTATAACATGGATGCTCGTAATGTATAGTATGAACAGACACGAACGAACGGACGTGTTTACGTGTTATAAGACGTAGTCGTAGCTACTTTTCTATGGATGTCCGCGCATCACGGTGAATTTTCGACGCGTATTCCGACGCACCGGGTCCGTTTCAATTCACTCGATATCAGGGCCTCATGCGTGGCTTCTGACGCCGGTGAGTGGGTGATTAGCAGTGCGCCGATGTTCGTTCACGAATATGTTAAAGACTGAGCAGCTGCCCCCCACCCGCGATGAGATAGGAGTTTCACTGCGTCGTCGAGCTGATCATCGTCGGGAGCATAGTAAAAAGATTAAAGACTGGTCGGGAGTCTGTGTGTGCGACGGACATGTTGCGTCACGTTTCCGTGGACCAGGACTAGGAGCTCATGCGAACGATAACTACTATGCCCGTACACGGTGACCGTCTACTTACGCGGCGCCGACTATAATATTTTCGTAATGTTGCCGTATTTAAGACGACTTCAAACTGTACCGTGAAAATGTGAACCGTGATTTCCGAAAAAAAAAAATCATTTTTTTGATTTACGGTTTAATTCTTAACGTGATGGAGCTATTCATGAAGGGTCCGTATTGATATTATATATTAATTAAATGGTTAGTGGTGACTGCAGGTATAAGATATACCACGAGTAGGATTGGGTTCTACTCTCTAGTATAATAATATGAAATATACGATAATATAGAGCTGCATTTTTGTGCGAAGTCGTCTTTAATGTTGTAAAAGTGTTCACAATCGACGATTTTATTCAACCTATACTCCTATTATTATTGTATAATATCGACCTTCCATCAATCCAAACATTTTAATAGTAACAAACCACGTCGAGCGATTTTATGGTTTAAATATAATGTGAACTATGTCAAATAGGGTTGCCAAATATTATTGCCACGGGGCTCCCACGTTAGTTAGTAAGGCACTGCCAATGTCGTAGGTATTCGTTAATATTAAACATAGTACTCAAGAATCCCTTGTATAGGAGATATTTCGTCGTAAAATGTTCAAATTTGATTGAAACCTACTCACTAAATTAAAACCGATGAAACGATAAATTAGGAATGCTATATGAAGGAACTTGAACAACGATGATGCGTAGGTATATACAACATGATTGTACATGTGTGTATATTATATTGTGTGCATGCGACTTGTGAGGCAATTGTTAACGCATATAATATGAAATGCATCTTGTCTCAGTCATCGCGAGTCATAAATTACTCATAATATAACAATCCAAACAAGGAATAGAAGAAAACACGCAAAAAGTAATCTAAAAAGGCAACCAAACGATTTTTGTTTTAGAATTTAAATTTAAGTTATTACAAAGTAGAGAACATTAATATCACATATATATATAGGTATTATATAAATTGCAATAGTTAGGCCGAGACACTACTGAAGTGTAAACATCTTTGATAAAATAATGAAATGTGAAGAAAACATTATTATTATTATTTATTTTGTAAATAAATTACATTATACAGTTTTGTCCAAGATGACTGTATAATTTATAATTATTATGTAAACAGCTACAATAGAAAAACCTGACAAATAAATATAAAAATTGATAGGTACCTCCCACTGGTTAAACGAATGACAAAAATCATGAAAATTATATGGAAAAAAATTCAAGAAATATACTTAGGAAATTCCTAAAAATATCACTTTAAAAAAAGTTAATACATTTCAAATTAATTTATTCCACAAAAATATTAATATTTTAAAAAAAACAGTAGAAAATAAACTACTTGACTAAAATAAACGACAAAGACGTGTCGATGTATTTTCTATTATATTATTATAAACTGCACAATGTTCGCATTGCAGAATTTTCCATTAGTACGCCGTATACGCCCGTACCCATACTTAAAACTCAAGTATCTTACGTAAGCTTTTCAACGTTTTGAGTCCTACTCGAGTTTATAAGTAATTAGTAATTACTAATTAGTAAACGTATATATTTCAAAAACAGTTATAACTTTTAAACCGTACCTTCGGTTACGGTATAGGTTGTAGGCATCATGCAGTAGCAGCTGGTACGTGTGCGCAATACTGAATATAAAGTAATAACTGAAGTTTGGAAAAGTGAATAGAATTCTTACTTCGATCGTAAAGTGCATATTAAATAGAACGATATTATTACATACTATAAATTACACTATTGCATATTATGGTACTATATTATAGATGATCAAAAGAGCCCTCCGGGACACTAAATCAGGGCATGATCGTATTGTATCGTTTTACTATATTATTATAATATAAATCGCTTAATTTCTGCTGAAAGCTATAATATAGGCACTAGTCTGTAAGTAATATAATATTATCGGTCTGATTGGTAATTATTATTTTAGTTGTTCTGAAAGCGATTTAACCACACCGATGGATGAACCTACTCATCGTACAAAAGCGATATAATGATATTATAATTAATTAACTAAATATAATTATATTATACCTATCGAATATAGCCGTGCGTAATAATACCTAAATGCTTTCGTAGTATCGTTTTAAATTTTTTATTCACTCTTCAATAGAATATAAATAAAATGCATGCTAATAATTACGATTTTTACCTAACCGCTCAATGATAAATCATTGTATACGATGAAAAACGCAAAAATAAACTCAGCCAAGTCAGTCGGTCTAACTTGTTGGTTACTACGGTTACCAAACAACTATTTTAATAATAATAATAAATGTTCATATATTTTTAAAAATTACTGAGAATATTCAATTTCGACCTTCCAAAAGTACAAATTATATCCAATTTGCTTCTCTTGAATTTGATGATTGGAACATTTTTTTTACTAGGAAAAAAAATAGTATTTACAGGCAAAAAAAACTCTTCAATGTAAAATCAATACATTCTTCGCTCCACTCCAAATCAAAAAAAAACAAATTGCTTATTGATAATTATTACAATTATAATACGTTTACCTGTCCATTCACATATTGTATAAATACAAATACAAATAAAATTAGTTACATAATTGTGATATTAAAACTTTTTAATCATACAGTAACGGAATACCTACTCCTACTGCTATTTATTTGTTATACGCATGACGCATCTATATATTATTTTGTTACAGTAGTCGATATATTATGTACCTAATTTTTTTAAGAATCTTGAAAGAGTTACAATGTTTATGGTAATATATTTTTAATTTTTATACCTATTTACCTATTATAGTATGTGGATTGTTTTTGTTTTTTACTCATGTATGGTACACTGAAATTAGATATTTGTCTAATATTATAATATCGATGTTCGATTTTAAATGAGAGATTATTTATGATAATTTAAAGTACAGAAGCTTTGTAGAATATTTTTTTACCGGTATAGTACATGAATTTCGCTGTATACGTGTATTTTGTCTGAACTTTTTTTTGGAATAATCCTGAATATTCTATTTTGTATTTTAGATTCTGGATAGAGTGATTAAATGATTTCTTTTGCAATGGAGTGTGGTTTTTTTTTGTATTTGAAGACAAAGTTATAAAAAAAAAAAAATGCTTTGAACTTCGAGTGTTGTTTCTGGAATAAAATTTTATCTAGTTAGTACTGGGGGGGANAGGGGGGTGAAAATAAAATTACTCTCAGCACTTTAAAAAATAGTCGGGAGGAAAAAAATGTCATTGTCGTTGCGTGGTGATCCGTGACGATCCGTGACAATCCGTGACGAGTGACGACCGTTTGGGAAAATCAAGAAAACTATATAAAAATAAGTATTGTGTGACTTCAGACTTCTAAATTTGTATACAGACTAAATTGTATTGTATTACATTCGAATATACAATTCATCTACGGTAAGTATTTTGCGAATTCACATTATTTCTTCGATAAAACACAAATATAAATGCGTTTTAAAAGTTTTGAGGGTATCTATATTAATCCCTTGTACACAATATTGTTATCTGGATAAAAATAAAACCCAGACTTTTTAAGGTTTAATCCTCGATCTGATTATATCCGAGCTTGCTGCTGAAACATCCTGGCGCATAATAATGATTTTCATATAATACAAATTTTCTACAAAAAGGACTTAAAACTTTGTGTTTAAATAACACATACTGTTTATAGTTGATATACTTATTATTATAAAGGACACATGTATTGACTTGTCAATAATTCAGGTCTTCCATTATATATGGACAATATTTAACTATAATAATCTCAAAAATAAATAGTTAATTATAAACAACATAAACTTGAATATAATTAAAATTACCACTCAATAATAAATCTATAACTGATATTCATTATGATAATAATATTAATAGTGTCAATTTGATAGAACGTGGTTAACAAACTCATTATTCGTATTTTAAAAAACCCGACGATCGTATTAGGTATTTATATATATTTTTGGTGTAGATTTACTATCGTTTCAAGGTTTAAATATAATGCACATGTTTAGTACCATAATATGAGACAATATGTATATAATACACGTAACTAAAATTCGGTATTAAATAAATGAAAAAGGTAGCATGCCACTTCATATTTTTCGTCTGCAGCAAGGACATTTAAGGAATC
>WHPZ01576853.1:0-22187 GCA_016617965.1 Macrosiphum rosae
GTCAGTTAGTGTTATATACATAATATTATATTGTTATCATTATAGTTTATAATATTACTGTTATCGTTTGTGTTACTCAAACATAATATTATTATAGAGTATTTATGTAAGTACCTGATTTGTTTGGGGTTCGTCGGTGTACGGCTGTGCGGCGAACGAGGAGTGAACGGTGAACGAAATTCGCAAAAGTCACAATAAGCGCTGTGAAAAACGGCGATCGGACAAAAGGACGGATATTATGACCAAAACGATAAATCGGAGGAGACTCGGCGCCGCCGTGTACCTGTTGCGTGTTGGGCGAGTGCGTTCGCGGCCTCTAAATGCTCTGGTCGAATGTTCGCCGGTACAGTCCGGTGCCGGGTATTTAATTGATTCCCACCAGGCGAATTCGGGGCGGTGGCAGAGTGCGAAAGCCTGTGGAAAGCGACAAAAAAAAAAAAAAAAAACAAACCGCGCCGCCGAATACCACTACCACGGTCACGGCCACCGTATGTTTATTATACCGGTTTGGGCCGAAGACGCCGCAAAACCGACGTGCGCCGACCTACGCGAATCTCGATCATTACTAGACAGGTATTATACCTATCTAGTAATGATCGAGATTAATAATACTAATATATTATTATAACGAAGTTATGCGAGAAACGATAAATATTTTAATAGTATAGAAGTCTATAAGAACAGCGATGCCGGATAGTCACGTGACGTTTTCCAGGACTTCTCGGAACTTATTTTTTTTGGGGGGGGAGAGGATGATTTAGTGTAATCACACGGTATAATATCTGCAAGGGCTTATAGAAAAACTTGGGATCACTATACTTTATGATACATATTTTTAGTGGCAATAAATTAAATAACACACACTTAAATATATTAAATTGTATTATAATATGGGTAATATAACACGAAGCAGAGCTTCTCCTCAAATTCCCCTTATTATTATTATATAGTCACGATTTATAAATAATATGTATAAAAAAGGGGGTAAGTGGATGTCGCTCTGCTGTACAGTATTTTACAAGTGGGTCAATGTATAATGGATTGTATTAAACTTGAATTCAATAATGATGTAATAGATCAATGTATAAGAAAAACGATTCTGAGTGGAGTCGGTTTATCAGTCTGGATATTTAAAATTTGTATTATTTATTATAGCCTTTAAGTTGAATTAATAGTATAATATTATAATTTTTTATTCGTTCCTACGGTGATAAACAAATCGTTAGATATTAAAATCCCGTATTTTAAGCGGTTTTTCGTAATTTGTCAGTAATTTTTCCCTTGACATAAACAACTATTGAGAAAATCGAAAAATTTATCTTTCTTAAGTACCATCTTGATCCAATTTGCTAAAAGATAAGGTAGTATATGTTGAAATCGAAGCACTCCTTCTGGTACACATTTTGTATACAGGATATAAAAAAAAAATAAACACCATTGTAAAACTACTAGCTTCCTCGCACCGCTCAGAATCTAATATTATAGGTATTTATTATTAAAAAAATATTAGTAAGTATTTAATAAAATGTAGGTAAACCTAATTTTCAAAAAATATCGGCTTCTATTTAAATCTGCATTTTTGAAATACCAATGTTCGTAATTTTTTCAATTTTATAATTTGATTTCTTATCAAATCTAAAAATTAGACAAAATACAAAGTTAATCTTATGTCATTCTAATTATAATGGTTATAAAAATAATTTTGTGTGCTTTCATTGAAAATTATTAGGTATTGATAAATTAATAAATTATAAAGTAGGTACCCCTACCATACCTAAGTAAAATATAAATAATAAATAAACCATTTATGGTTTTAAGAAACGTATTTTAATGAATTAGAGTAAAATGTAATTAGTATATTAATGTCAGTGACTTCTTATCAGACAATTATATATTTATGAGTGCACGGCATGGTCTACGGATCTTAAACATAACACAATTTAATGGTTTTTTTATGTGTAGGTACTAAGATAAGCTGCACCTGAACATACTATTATATTTACTTTTATTAATGTATTATTCTGAGAGGAGCAAGGAATGTATTATGATTATGGGTTGTAGGTATATAACCATACAATTTATGATTATGAATGTTTTTTACATCTTTTAATTTTTTCGTCATTACATTTTGGAGCAGAAAATTTGTTCCAATCTTACCATTGAGGAAGGTTTCTGCTAGAAAACTTAATCTGGTTGGTACTTTATTCAAAAGTAGGAAATTCTCAGTGCCTCTACTCTTCTAAATAATCGGAAAAATTTAAAAGAAACATCGATAAAATGGCATTATTTTGCAGCTCTAGGATTTTGTTAAATTTATAAAAAAAAAACCGTACCTATTGGGATGGAATTTGCATAATGTATTTAAGTACCTGTAATTTGTATAGCATTTTCTAGACATGATATAATTTTAAAATAATTTGATATTTTTTAGCTACGTATTCACGTATAAATATATTATACATTTATTGGTATTTTTTCCGAATTTTTTTTTAATATTGATTATCTCTGTCAAAAAGCTTAAAAATGTTATACAAGGTTCTTCATAAGTCATATCCCACAAGTTATTCTTAGAGCAATTTATAAATATCGAAAATATATAGGCACATTTGTTTTCAAATAGTTTACGGTGGAAGATTATTTAATAATGTTGTTAATATGGTGGACTTAAATAATTCTTTGAGGGATTTGGAGATTATATTTTATGGTTAACTGTTGGTGTTGTGGTGATGCATTACCCGTGATGTTTTCACATGATTGTTTACATTTTTTATTAGATTAGGGATTGGAGTCACTTTGCTGCCTTACTGTGAAGGTAGGGGTGGAATGAATATTGTATGTTCGTATTTGATCGCATTGTGTTTAACATGAGTTGCGATGAGGTTTTTGTAAAAGGGACAACCTTTAGGTATACGGGGCTGACGGGCTGTACTTTGAGCACTTTCCGGGAGCCAACGATGATTTTATGCAATCACTTGAGAAATTACCCTCCCTACATTTAACGCAAAGAGGGAAATGGTGAGTACCTAATGAGTAAATGTATTAGTTTTATATACTTAGATACCTACATAATTTACCTAATACAACGACTAGCCGAGTGATGATAATAATATTATATCTTTTTCAACGAACCAAATAATTAAAACAATAATTACAATTACCTATACCTAAACGGCCTACGCACATACGACGCACGCACACCACAATATCTGCATTACCTATAATAATTTTAGATTCTGAACTTTTTATAATTAGATTTGGTTTTAGAATGATACACAAAAATAATATTTTTCTTCAAAAGTGTTGTTTTGCAAAGAAATCAAATTATGTAAAACTATTACAGGACTTGTAAACTTTATAATAACGTAGTATTTAACAAAAAACGATTTAAATTTGTTGGTAAATGTAATGGTAACGGAAAGCGATAATCAAAAATAATTGAACACCTCAAAACAAAACATAACGATTAACAAAATATATTTTATATCATTAAACAAAACATTATGCAAAAACGAATTGATAGAATATCATTAAACGAAAAATATCGCAAAACGTAATTTATAGAATTTCATTGAACAAAAAATAACGCAAAACGAAATAATTTTAAATCCATTTATTTAAAAGTCATATTGGTTTCTTAGAATTAATATTTATTTCATGCATACTGACATTAGAATCGATTATATTATATTCCTTATCCGGGCCGCATTAGTTATTTTATTAATACATTTAATAGGTATTACATATTAATGCTATAAATTCTAAATAACGATAAACACAAAACTTGTATAACGTTTTAATTGTAAATAACATAAAACGAATTTTTTTTCAAATGCAAGCCCTGAAAAATGATATTTTCAAAAAAGTTATAACCTTTCAAAATAAAGAGTTTAGACCTGAGGTGGTGAACCAGCCAAAAGTTCACCAAATTTTCACGGCAAGCAAAATAATTTTTATTTCATTGTTTAAACTTGCGTTAAGTGAAAAAAAAATAATGAACAAAATAATTTATTATTTCTAAAAATGAAGTCTTCAATTATAAATGTTGGATCTCACTGCTTCCGGAAATAACATTTGGTACTTACTTTGAAAAAAGCGGCTCGATTCCAAATAAACTCAATATTTTCGTCAACATTAAACATCATACATAATATGTGAAAGTTTACTTACCACAGTTAATTATTAGGAATAATTCATTGTTGAATGAAGCTAATGCTGTTTGTGTTTCATTAAAATATTTGAGTCCAACAAAGCAGACAACTGATATTAAAATAATAAAATTACACTTTATTTTTTTAAGACCCGCATCATCCTGTAAACAATTATTTATAGGAAGCTAACTATGCACATAAACTATTACTGCAGGTACGTGTAATTTTTTGAACTTTAGTGACAACATTTTGGCACGTGACTCGAAAGTTGTTCGCCTGCACCCCTCGGTTTAGACACTTAAATGTGTCCCCTTGTACATTGTCAAGTGCAGAGTCTTTCAAACTTGTTTTACGATAAATTTTGTGATTCCGTCAATCAGTTATGGAAATAAAATGTGGCAAATTTAAAAATAATTATTAATTTTTCTGGGTAATTCCAAAAATAAAAAATGTATCTGAACCAAAAAAAAATTAAAAAGATACAAGATGGTAGTAGTGGTAACCCTTTTGCTGTACAAACTGTGTCATAGTATGAACTTCAATTAATGATAATAAAAAATATATTGTCTATGTATCTTTAGTTTTTGTAAATAGCTCTAATAACAACTTATGAGGAACCCTTGAATTCAATTTGCAAGCTTTTTGCCACAGCGAAAATGTATTTATCGATATATATATATATATACATTTAAAAAAACCAAAATAATTGAAAATTTCGAATGTTCTAGGTACCTAAATAACTAAAAAAAAGTCCATACATTTTTAAAATTATACCACGTATAGAAAATGCTACCTAATATAAAAATGTATTGAAAATGTCATATATCTAAATTTACCATGATTAGGTACGTACTAGTACGGAATTAAGTTGTTTCGAATTTCATCACTGCTGCATTTTGTTTTAATTTTAGCTTCGGTTAATATATCGTTAGTGTTTTGTTTTTTTTTTATTTAGACGAACGCAAATATTACACTAATTTAATGATGCCACCAGAGATTTTCTCAGTTTTTTTATGCTTGGTAAACATTATGTTGAACAACGGTATTTATAGTAATTATTTCGTTTATTCGTCAGAGAAATCAGTGTTGACTGAAAATGTAGCTTTACCTATATTATATCTATATACATCTATATAGTCAACCCATACTGTGCTTGGTGTTTTCTTGGCCGTTTCATCTAATTACATAGTTTTTTGTACTTGATGCTATTTACCGACGCGTCATTGTCGGATACGCCCGTGTGGAATTCAACACGCCCGAACAGTCCTTTATAGTGTTAATAGTTAATACGATGCACGTAATAATCTAACACGTTTTGTGTATGCGAGCGCGACAACTATATATACTAATGGTGTTATTTATAGGAAAAAGGATATATCTATTATTATAATAATTACAGAGAACGTTGACAGGACCAGTATTGTTGTCCGAGAGCATCAGATTTTCAGAGACAAATACTGTTTCACAGTTATAATAATTATTCGAAGGACATTAATTCTGACTGGCTTTCGATGTGTGTGCATATTATTGCATATATAACAATATGCATTATGGAGTTATGCACATACCCGCTAAGTAGGTATACATTCCGAGAACGTAAATGTATTGTCTTCAAATCCACAAATAAAGGTATCAAATCCACAAATAAATAAGCGGTCCATCCATTGTCAAGCTTAAAATAGGTACATATACAGTGTCGCGTATTATAATATTCTTTTAGGAAGTACCTATAGGTTAGGTCTATCCGACATCTATCGCATGGTTTCATAATATTATTTGTAGTACCTATGGTCCAATACTCCTATGCGTAGTATGTACCTACCTCACGAATAAATGAACTCAGTTTTACTGTACCTACTGACCAATATTTCATTTCTTTTTAAATTCAAGTTTTTGGAAATATTTATATTTGTAGTAGGTAATGTGAAAAAAGGTTGTGTGCGCAATATATACGTATTTAATTATATAGTAAATTAACTTACCCTAATTCGACTGCAGACTTGTTAGGTATTCGATGAATGAAGGAAGTAGAAATAGATAGAAATATTGATTTACTTATGATATAAGAACAGAATAATTGCGTCAATTATTGATATATTAGAGATATTTGAAAGAATACATTTATTATTTAAGACACAACAATATATTAATGTACATCACCCAAGGGTGTACACAGGGAGAGTGCTGTTGTGTAGATCGGGCCGATGGTCGATGAGTGTCGTCCGAGCCGATGGAACAGTTTGTGTAGATAAGGACATAACATATACACAGACAAATACAATAACTGTAACTATATATCTGTGACAATATATTATGACCACAGATGTCTGTTATAACATAAACATCTGTGTGACTGTAAATACAATATTATAAAAAGGATTATGATGACGACACTCTTTTCAGTATTAGCATTGATTATACATAGTATATATATGTATAATCAATGGTATTAGGTACCATTGAGTAAATAATATATGTATTAAAATATATACTCGATGGTATTACTTAGTTATGTAGAGTGGCTACTATTAGATATTGATGTTTAAAAAAATAAGATAACCAAAATTAAAAAGTTTCTTTGATTTTATACGTTTATTAAATTGGTACAATATACATTTTTTTTTTATTTATGTCTTACACTAAAAGATTATAAATAATTAAAGTTATTTATCAGTAATAAGTTAAATATATTAAATATGTTCCTATTTAATTACAGGGAGTTATATAGATACTAGGTAGTTTTTTTTTTTAAGGAGTAAAATATCCAAATCTCCTTTGTATTTTGTAATTTGGTTTTGTAAAGTATAAGTAATAAAATAAATATTTTAAATAAAAACTAAAAAGGTTAATATGATATAATTTAAGACAATAAAGATTCCTATTATTTAAATAAAATAGCTTTTGATTTTCGATTCATCATTATTATTGTAACAATTACTATAACTACCTATTAATTATTATAGGTCCATTTAGGAATTTATTTTTTTTTAGCTAGAAATAAACAATAAATAATAATTCTTATAAGTTATAAGACTTAGTATAAAACTCCAAAGTTTATATAAACTTAGAATATCTATTATTCATCAACGTGTGTGTTAAATGACTACTACAGAATATGAATAAGTAATGATACGTAAAGGATCGTTTTACGTTTAATTTATTAAACGACTAATTATGTTGCTAAGGTAACACAATAATACTGTACCTATTAGCATTATTATTTATCACACTTAAACCTACGTAACATCTTCCTAAAATCATGTAACCTTTTCTCATAACTATTTACTCGAAGTTATATTAATAGTCATATTAATATAACAAATAATAATAATAATATAACAACATATTAATATCAACTTTTTTTTATAGTGATTTTAACTCAAAATGACGCACACAATTTGATATTATACAATTTAAATTTTTAGTTTAAATATAGAAATAATTGTACGCAGACTTTATACATTTACATACATAAAAATTATATCTGGGGAAAAAATATATCAAGGTATCGTCAAATAGTTCTAAATCGAATACATTATAGGAACATTATTGTAAAAGTGTCTAAGTATAACGCCGACAAGTTTTAAAAAAAATTGTTCTACAACTCAATTTTATTTAATATACTTGAACTACTATCCACTGTGTTTTCATATTTCGAAATCCAGTGGTAGGTACTAATTATTTAATTAATTTGATAGGTATTGGGACGGGTTAGTAATAACATTAGAGTATTTGACTATATTATTCGTCCATACAATATTTTAATATACTACAATTAGTACAGTAGGACCTCGATTATTTGAACTTATTGGGACCACACCTAGTTCAAAAACTCAAAAGTCAGATATTAAATTTTTTAATACAATACACGTACAGGTGAGTATTTAGGGGAGGCAAGTGTACCCCGTGACCCGGCGAGCCAAATTTTTACAAAAAATATTTAAGGTCTACTATGAAAACAGGTATGAACCAATAGAAAGGTGATATGAGTTGGTATTATTGACAATTGAATCAGAAATAACAATAGTATATAGGTACCTAAATCATATTTTGAATACATTAATAATTAACACTTTATTTTCAGATTTCCAATCGAAGAGAGAGTTATAAATGTATCTAGATTATTATACCTATTATAAATAGAATAAGGATCAGAAATAAGTTTCTGAAAAAAAATTCAAAAATCGCTAGAGATAAACTGCATTTATGCCACAGAATAATAATTAGGTAAATCTTATCAAGGAATAACTTTTTTTGAGGCGGGGGGCAAAATTTGCTGCACCGGGGACCAAAATGCTCAAATAAGGTTCTGTACATACATTTATTATTATTAAATATAGAATAATTATCATGTACATTGGTTTATTATAAAAAACATATTATATACACGATTACGTGTAGGTACCAACGTTACAATGAGGATTAACATTCGAATAACAGAGCGTTTGGATACGGCTGCAATAGATAAGATAATAGGAGGTTAGTATAACGGAAGTTCGAATAATCAAGGAATTTAGTAAGACACATCAAACAATTATTTTTAAATTATATACATATAGTGCATACTGCATAGATGACTTGCTGTAATATTATTAGGTGTACCTATACTCATTATATGTTTGTAGAATAATAGCAATGGATATTTTCTTTGACCATGTGAACCTCATTCCATTTATTTTATTTTCTGATAAAATGTATACTTATTGTATTACTTAATGTAGATTGTAAATAAAAATAACTTTTAGTTTTATTATAATATTTTATTTCATGATATTTTAATTATTAACGTACCTACTCATAAATTGTTTTATTTAATTATTGGTACTTTTGGGTTACAATTAAAATTAACTAATAATAGAGATATTTAAAAAATGTTTTAAAATAAGTATAGGTTCACATTTATATTAACCTGCGTGAAATATATAATGAATCCAGGCTAATATTATTATATAACTAATTACCTACTAGACGTTCTCGTTAGTCCTCAATCAATTACGTTTCGGTAATCCGTACTTCTATAAAAGTGATTATTTTTATTTAAATTCATAAAAATATTTACTTATTAATGAAAATATTATTAGTTATTTGTTTATTTGGCACGTGGTTTTCAAATATCGGAAATACTTTTAATATTCTATTAAAATAATAATTTTGAAGAGATAATCAAAAATAAATATAACATTCAGGTTCATAATAAATATTTATTTTTCATGTATATAAAAATATATCGTTGATTGTTACCGGTAATTGGCGAGTTTCACTTAACAATTACTAAAATAAATCGATTTTCGTCATATAGAATAGGCTCATTTGACATTATTGGTTTTTTCAGGGTCTTGACAGACAACCGACTTCTGTCGAATGATGTGATAAAAATGAAAAAAATATATTAATAATAACAATAACAGAAAAAATTTAAAAGAAGCTTTGGTACTCATTCCTCGGACGCATCAACCGCTGAATAGGGTGTTATTCCTACCATAATTAGAGTAGTGAAACGGACCAACAAAAGAATTATTATTATGATATAATATTAGTGTATACTACAATAATTATTACAATATACTTATATGTATATGCATTCGTCATGCAAACGAACCAGCCGGAAAAAACAGGTTGTCTGCAGAGATTCATATTATAGGTATTATTTATTATTTTATAATATAATTTTGTGTGAAAAAAATGCTACCATAATAATCAATTTAAATGTATGATTTTATTAAATAAACTTAATGACAATAACGACAGAAATGTTTTTAATATAATTAAATATTAATATATGTAAACACGATTACAGCCTTTTAGTCCATTTCCGTTGTTTGGAGAAACGTATAGGTACATTGTACATTACATTTCCAGATAAACCCAGTTAACTAACAGTACCCATTTTGTCGTCAAATTAATACAAAAATTATTTACAATATTTCAAAATGTACAATTTTTCAATTAGAATTTTCATACAAATTACAAAGTACAAACAGCTAAAATTAACTAAAAAACACGAGTTTTCATAATACATATATGTATGTATTCAATTTGTATCCATTCAATGATAGGTAAGTTATTGCACACGATTAACGATTCTGAATGGAGATGGACTGTCAGCCTATATTACTAAAGATATTTTATTATATATTCATACAGATATTGGTAATTTATTTTATACCAATACCAATACCAATAGTCGGGAGGTTGAATTAATATTAGCCAAAAGAACTTATTAAATTATTAATCATTTTAGTATTATATATAAAAATCACATGTAATTAACGTCTGACAAAAGAAAAAAAAATCAATCGCTTATTTTACAATCTTAATGAACAAACTGATTAGAAATGTATATGCTATAAAGTATAAGTATCTACTGTTACAGCATTGTCATTTATATATGTATACAATTTTAATAATTATAACATACAAACCGTTATTAACATATTTTTAATTACCGAATACCATAAAATTGATATAAAAATGATTATTGCATTGCTGTGACGTATCTGGGGGGGGGGGGGCACATGTGACTATACTTTAATAAATAAATAATAAAAATAAATTAATAATTAATGACCATCAATTTAATACGGTCAATCTTGGAGGGGGAATGTCCTATAGCCCCCCCCCCTGGTAACGCCACTGCCACATTGTATAAATAGGTATACTACCTATATAATATAGGTATGCTACACATTTTCGAAATATAATGACGTATATTTCAATTTACTTTGAAATTTGAACTTTTGAATTATATTAAAATATATAATATTATAGGGATTATATTTTATAATTAAAATGTCTTAAATTATTTCATTTGTTTTTGGATAAGTTATGAAACAAACACATTATAACTGCATTGTAAATAATACATTTACTGATTTTTCAAATGTCAAAGAACAAAGTATAATCAAGCACCTAACTTTAAAATGGTAATAAGTGCCTACAAATTAATTGTCATCTAAGCCAAATGGTGTATTTAATTATAAAAAAAATATAATATTAAGCCCCGTTAACACGATCAAATAATTTGTCAAATATTTGACATTCGTCAAACTCCAAATATTTTAGAACCATTTCTAAAATATTTGAAGTTTAACGTACATCAAATATTTGACAAATTATTTTATCGTGTGAACGGGGCTTTAGTCTTTAATACAATATACAATATACAATATACTGTGCTATACGATTTGAATTTTTTTATAAGGTATGATGATATTTCTATATACCTCATTGCCAAGCTCAGCTTTTTAGAATGTGTGGACTACACGATAAACATATCTAATATCTATTCCGAATATATATCTACTTACCTACCTATACCTAACAGATATTACAGGTTTAGTTTATAATATAATGTATTTTGCTACGTACAAGATATTATACATTCAAATCATACACCGTTAAAAAAGCCATTTGGGGATATGCCACCCTCGCACGGCCAATAGCTCACAAGTAAGATAAGAATATAGATTGTAATCGAACAAACATATTCTCACGTTCTGTTCCAGTTATAGTGTAAACCATAGTTTTAAGTACAATTTTAAGCACAATTTCTAAGACTCTTACCACCACAAAATGTATTGTGGTTCTTTCCTACCGTCGGCAGATATACCTATATCTATCTTTCAATTTATATATGATATAGATGATTATAGGACATCTGACTAGGTTCCCACGTCTCAATATTATTCAGCATTCTTTAACACTTTCATTATTATACTATTGTAATAAAACGTCACATGCACGAGTGTTTTTTTTTGTGTATCGAAGAAAATGATTTTATTTGAACCATTATCTTAAAACACGACTGTATTTTTCAACATGGCTGGTAGATAATACGGCATTAACATACGGCACACAAGTAAACAATTTAAGCAATTTGAACAACAAGCAACAATTTAAAAATATAAAATAATAGTTTAAAGGTAAATTTATAGTAAGTACTTACCGTATGTATAATGTATATCTTGTATTATGTTTGTGTATGTTTATTTGTACCTATATTATTGTACTTATTGAGATTGTGTACAAGCATTTCAATGAAGGGAAAAACTTGGGTATATACTCGCTCTAATGTACAGTGAGTGTGGAGGGTACCACGTCTCAATTAGAAGGTCGATTTAATCGATGTGTCGAATTTGAATTCAATGATAAATCATTGTATACGACGAAAAACAAGAGGAGTCAAATTATATTTCTAAGGATATTGTATCATATATTTATTTTGCGATCAGTAATACGAATAGATTGAACTAATTTTTGCCAAAAACAAATCGCTTATACATTATACCTACATCTAATGGTTATGAGAATATTATTTTAGATATTAGTTATTACTAGCTGTTATAAACTTATATGTCAATACCGACGTACCATAGAACGGTGTGAATAGGTTCGTGGTATAAATAGATTAAACTTACTTAATACAAAAACTTTGAAAATATCATTGAGTAGATATAGTAAATAATAATATACGTAATGACAAAAAGTTTACTTTTGACCCAACGTAGTATCAACTAGATACAATTTTCTACCAGAAACCACACTCAAAGTTGAATATTGAAGTATGTTTTTACTGATGATGGACACACAAATTAAATAAATAAATACAAAAATAACACATCATTGATATCTCCACTTAGAATCTAAAACTACTTAATTGACACAATGAGAACATGACTAATTTGATATATACATATATATATAATTGTATCTGAGCAGACTATCTCCAATTATCTTGGAAATATTTTTTTTATGGATACGCCTATAAATATAATAATAATAAGGTTTTTTATAGAACCATGAAAAATAACTATTTGTATTACGTTTAGCAATTCTGGTACCAGCTTGAACTACTCAGGGTGATTTTTTTAATAGTAAAGATTAATTATCTCATAATACAAAGTTTTTACTCTTTTGAAAATCAAAATAGGTGCATTTATAATTTCATAGTCCAAACACCAAAGCATATACTTTTATGTTTAAAAATCAAATTTTTAAACAGTTATTGATTAGTTATAAATTATAATTATCAAAGTGAATACGATCGGAGTGAAGTTGTCAGCTAGGGCTAACCGAATTGGTCGAGCTATGGGAGGGCGCGCTAATATTTAATTAAACTAAAGCGCAAATCTATGATTGTAATATAGGCACTTGTAATATTATACCTAACTTTATAAATGCAACACAATTATTAATCAAACCCAACCTATAACAATGCGTGGAAATATTTTATACAAGAAACTTTATTCAAATTTTTTTAACATAATAAATTATATTTTATTTGTGTAAACAATAAAGATTATGGAAATAAAGCTGGGGCTTCAGCCTTTCCAAATAAGTTTATCGAACTTCGTAAAATATTATTCCACAACTCTACCAATCATAAGTTTAAACACTTTTGTTTTTATTAAAATAGGAAAAATTTACAAACTGTATTAATTCATACATAACAAGAAGATTATAAATATATTACATATTATAACAATATACAATAGCAGGATATGTGGTTAGGTGACACCTTGTCACGAACGTCCAGTGACACTACTTAAATAGGACTTAACATTTTTATACGTAATTAGTTACTCTATGGAAATTATATTTGTATGCATTGAAATTTTCAGAAAATTATTCTGCTTTGGAATATTAAATTAAAATTGTGTTTGGTTAAAAAAATAATAATAAAAATATGAATACAATAAATAAAGTAAACAATTTGTTTTATGTAATATTTTACTCTAGTTGTGAGATATTGTTTTGTTTCATTGGTAGCTAAATTTAGAAATCAATCAAATATAAACATTTTAATAACTTATTAATTAATATTGTTTATAATTAATTATTCTGATCACAGCGTGAAAGCTATTGTTTTGAAAAGGATCTATTTTTAAACATACCTACCTTAAGTGTTTTCACATTAACTTACCTACCTAATATCAAATTGATACTGTAAATAACTAACTTTAGCGTTTAACGAAGTATTTAGTATCTACATGATAATATTAATTTAAATTAGTTAAAGATATAGAAGATAAAGAACACAATAAATTAATAGAAAATTAAAACAAGTATCCATTATTGACCACTTCAATTCGATGTATCGAAACTATTAATTATGGGAAAATTACTAGTGAATTACTAGTTTTTATTACTACGTAATTACAGGTAGTAAGAAAGAAGTAAGTTTGACTTTCAAGAAGATAAAGACAAATGAAAAATAAAATATATTAATTTGTTAATTAGGTACACCTAAGTAGTAGAACACAACACATTAGAGCAAATATAAATTTATCATCATATTATACGCATAAAATATATTTGTATCAACTATAAATTACGTACTTATATTATGCATATTGTTTGTTTAGGAGCTTACTACCTATTTACATTTTACTTTGTAAAATTAAAAAATATAAACTTGAAATACATAACATATTTGGTATGTTTTAGAAAACGAATTTAATAAAAAAAAAACACCGATAACTTTTCCTGCTATAATATTATAGACATACAGTAACTGGTTTTGAGTGTTCCACGTTATTGATTAGATATTTAGATATAGAGAACTATAATAATCGGCACTCAGCAGGATGTGATAAATTTGAATTCAATGACAAACAGTTGTACCTATACGAAACACGTCTCTGATCGGAGACGGAGTGTCAAAGTCCAATAATATTTTATAATTTATTTAAATTACTATAAGTAATTTATTTTTCTATTGGAAATACGGCAGGTTGAACAATTTTTTTTCTAAAAACATCCCACAATATATTAGGCACCTTTGTTATCAATATCATTGGTATATAATTGTCATGCAACATTTAACTTGTAAATTGATACCGCAACCTGCCATTGATGACTGATCAGAATGAATTGGATTCATACTTACGTTTTTAAATAGCTTAAAAATAGTATGATTATTTTTTTAACATTTCATCGAGTATTTAAAATTATATAATATCACTTTTAAATTGTAAGCAATAGGGCAATGTCTCAAAACTCTGCAGTTATAGATATGTATAGTTAGCTCAAAAACAGCTAAAATATTTTGAACATTATTGCATCATCATGACGATTGCATAGATGATACTAATATGATCTATAAATGTTTGGTCAATGTTTTAAAGCGTCAAAATTAGTGTTTTATAGATATTATTGTTTTTCCCAATTATTAAAAAGTAAATTATTGTAATTTTTTCTTTTGAGATCTTTTAAAGTTCCAATTTGATCCAATTTTCTACCTGAACTACTCTCAAAGTTGGAGCTTGATGCTTGAAGCATTTTCATATTCTAATAAAATACGACGACGGACACAAAAAAAAACCACTTCATCATTGCAAAGCTAATACATGTTTCCCTCAAAATCTAAAAGAACACCATTTTTTTTTAATAATAATTAATTCTTCATAAATAATTAATGTTTAATATTGTTGGTACTTAAAAAATTATTTTACTCCGGAAATTTAAATTTAAATACGAAGTTAACGTCGGCCATATTTCTTGTCTTGCAATTCCAACGAGTTATTATTTTAGCCGCAAAACCATTAAAAAAATTGAAATAAAATAGTATTTTATTTTTTGAACTTACAAATGGCTATACTAAATATTGGCAATCTCACTCATAAATGGAGAAATAATTGAATTTGTCACATTTTTCCGAGAATTGCATCATTATCATTACCATTGATATCCTGTATGATCTTACGAACAAACTAGTTTCTACACACACTCGGATGACATTAATTACATTACACGAGAAAGTGATTTAAGTCCTTAAATGACTAAAATATCACGTGTTTTGACTATCATAAATATTTTAGTCAGTTTTTTTTTTTTTATAATTAATGCGTTTCTTTTTTACTGACATGATGATTTTAAGGTTTGCCGTGGAATCGTAATATTTTTTAATATTTTAATACTTAAATAAAAATATAAAATAATCATCATCAGTATTATTATTAATATTCTAAAATATTCCATTAATCTATTAGCATTAATGTGATTGGCTAGTAGATATACTTTTGATATCACTTTCAATTAATATATAACTATCTACCTAGCTGCGTTGTTCGCTTATAAGTCAAGTCCAACATTCCATAGAACGCGCTGTGAATAGATTCCATGTATAAATATCTGAAAATCAATAAAAATATTTTGAATACTTCATTGTGTAGTGGTACCTACCTATACTGTAGTAAATAATAAAATACGTAATGACAAAAAGTTTCAAGATCTCTTTTCTTTTTTTTTTTTTAAACCGTTTATTTAATGAAAATGTACAATCTGTAGGTACAACTGGTACAAGTGTGAAGTGGTTAGGTACAATAAGTAAACGAGTGGAATACAATATGAGCCGTGGCTGAAAATAGAAAACATTGAGTAGGCGTTTCACATTAGAAATTACTGAACATGGTGGTCTTAAGATCTTACGAATAATAATTTCACTAGCTTCATAATCACTAATCAGTTATTAATATAATGTCAAACTTATGCAATTATTATGATTTTACTAAGATAGTATTATAGTTGGGTAATTAGTTCCTACACAGTTTTTATCTGTTCCAGGGATTTTAATATTTAATTAAAACTCTTATACCTACCTACCGAGAAATGCTGTAGAAGTTGAAAACTAAAAGCCATTAATAATTCCAGGTTACGTGAAATGTCATAAGTATAATTGCGTGGTTATTCAGTTATTGGTTGGACACTGATCATATTTAAAATGTTGTTTTTTCGCAAAATAATAGAAATAATGGTATTACGAAGTAAGAAATGTTATATTAGATTCTAAGCGGAGCTGAGCTAGTGGTTTTACAATGGTGTTTTTTATAAATCCTGTATACAAAATATCTACCAGCATTAGTGCTTCGATTTCAACATATAGTACCTTATCTTTTAGCAAATTGGATCAAGACTAGATTTAGAAATTGGTACTTTAGAGAGGTCATTTTTCGATTTTATCAACAGTTATTTAATGCCACGGAAAAAACCACCGAAAAATTAAGAAACACCGCTAAAAATGGGATTTTATTATTTTAATTTCTAACGCTTTGTTTATCACCATAGAAACGAATAAAAATAAAAATATTATAATATTAATTCAACTTACATGATATTATAATAAATAATAACAATATAAAATATCCAAACCGACAAACCATCTCCGCTCAGAATTATTTTTCTTCTACAATTATATTATATCATGTACAGCAGAGCGACATCCACTTCCCCTCTTTTTTTTTATCGTATTATTAATTAACATTGTGGTAAAATGTAACATCCAATACGATATTATCAGTGATTTACGTTCATCACACGTCTTACATATAAATTATTGTTAGCGTATAACTTTTTTTTTGTGGCATCTCTACGATGAGGCCGAACTGTTTGCACATTGCAGCTTGACCCCCACTTAAGATCTTTTACTAACACAATAATATTATATACAACTTACATTAGATGACTCTTAAAGAGTCATTGACTACTTTCCTTAGCATGGACATTGCTAAGCGTACCTACTAGCGTGGATGCTCAAGACTCCGTCCTGATTGTATTATATAAATATAAACTTGATAACATATAGTTTTTTTTTATTTACTTTACCTATTTAGGTACTTGTTTTGCATTATATTTTTCAAGTGGTGTAAATGTGACCCATTTAACACAAGTCCTATTGTCTTTTGTATTTTCATACATGGCCGTTCATGGCTGTGAACTATAATATTTTGATATTGATTCTATTTATAAACTGCATTCTGCATCCGTATGTGATTATTATTTTGGATGTTGTCTTTTGACGTGGCTGTGAGATGCCGCGGTATGATGCAATCGAATTCCTTCTAGTTGGTCTGGATTTATATTGATTTAAGTTATGTAAATGATTTATTTTATAATTTTAAATTGCGTTTTTAATTGTGTTCACCGATGTATGATCGTTATTGGTTCCAAATCATGTTATGTGTTTATTAATGTAGATATATAATATATTACATTAATAACATAGTTTTTTTTATTTACTTTGCCTATATAGGTAGGTACTTGTTTTGCGTTATATTTTTCAAGTGGTGTAAATGCGACCCATTTAACATAAGACGCCCATCGCTATTTCAAAAACTATTAACGTTTTTGAAAATACTTTTCTTACTTTTTTTTTTAACGTTATTGTTTTTAAATCGCTTTTTTTTTAATTACAATATGTATTTTTTATTTTCTATCATTCTAAAGTAAAACATTTTTTCGAGTGGGTATTTCGATACATAACAATCTAATTTTTGATGAGAAGGTAGCTTATGAGTAATAACTATGCACCTACCTACTTAAAGTTATATAACTAATAACCTACGCTTGTGCGAAATGTGATTTTTATAGATTGAAGCACTCGAATAGATTTTTACTTTGGAATATTAAATTAAAATTGATCGTTGTCATTTAGAAGACTAAAAACTTAAAAAATGATAATAACGATAAAAAAATATGATTTTTTCCAAAAGTATTGTTTTGTATCGACTTAAATTATGTAAAAAAAATATTTTCAGAAACTTATTTGATTTACTGAAATAAAGAAGAGTGTCTTACGTTAAATGAATCACCCCGTATAAATATATAGGTAAGAAATTTATGTATACATGTAGAGTGTAGATAATATATTCAGCGGTATAAAGTATTATAAGTACCAGTTCTTTTTTTTTTTTTAAATAAGTTTCCTAAATTAAGTTTCAAAATTATGAATTTAAAGTTAAAATTAAACTTCGAGTGGTTACAACCCCACCAACAAAAATGCCTTTCAATAATTTTAAACACGTAGGAAGGTACCTATTTATAATTAACAATGCTCATTCTGGAATATAAATGTTACCCGTAAGTGGGAAATCTGAGTGTTATAATATACAATTAACCAAAAATTATCCACACAACTATTAGCAAATTTCGTGTAACGGTTGTTACCCATAATTGAAGAATATATTTTTGTGGCGTTACGGCAGCAGTGCTCGTACAATGTACCTATCTACATACATGCGTATACTGTGCTTTAAGCCTTTAAATGAGCAAAAACTTTAAATATACACTTTGTTTTATTTTTAAGTTGACAAAGCCTGGTCCGGTCTTTATTAGAATATGCGTCTGTGGCCCGGTACCAATTTTCGGTGGTCGATTCAGACCATTCAGACCACTGGTTCCCAAACTGGGGGGCGTGTATACATTGCTGGGGAGGCGCAAGCAGTTATTACGAAGTACAATTTTTATTGATTAAATTATTTTTACTTTTAAAACTTAGAGAAAAAAATATTTGACCAGAAATCTTTATCTGTTAATCGAGTATCAACTATCAATAACGGATAACCGATAAAGACTATAAATGTTTGGCCGCAGAGTGTAACTTAATCGTTTTATGTCACGTTATCTGTAAATTAATCGGTATGATAAAAGGTTGTCAGGGAAAAAGCTATTGGATGAGTTTAGACTAGATTTAGTTTCGTTTTGCAGTTGCATAGTGCACGTAGTGTCGTAGTACCTATAGTCGTCGCGAGTGTACGTACTTAAAAATAATGGCTCCACAGAAAATAAGATTGTATAACTACGATTATTTAAAGTTTGGTTTCACGTTCATTGAAAAGGATGGTATATCCAAATGCCACAGTGTGTTATTTGTCACGTTGTGTTAAGTAACGATGCCCTCCGACCAAGTCGACCAGAACGACATTTAACCACAGCTCATCCGATGCAAAAAGAAAAACCTAAAGAGATTTTTGTTGCTAAAAAAAATTCAAAATATTGTATAGATAGCTTATAAGTCAAGTACACCAAAAAGGTGATGGAATTTTTACAATTAATAGGAGGAGAGATTGTATTAATTGAGAATGTATTAATTTACATAATATAATATATTACATAAACACATATTAGGTAATATATTATTATTATATTGAAACATACCAAAAAAGTGCTATAATTTAAAATTGTAATATATTTTTTTGTAATTGGGTTGTATTAAGTATTATTAAAAATGCTTAAATGCCCCCATTGAAACTACCTAAAATAATGTGGCATACAATAATACTAAACAGTCTACTTGTTATATTATATATGAGTACAATATAAGCATTGTTATAAATTATAATACAATGCGATTCACCAAGCATGGTAAACCGCCCATTTTCCTCGAATAATGAATTTATTCAAATTCTGATTTTAGATTTTGAGCGGAGCGATGAATGTATATTAATATTACAATGTTGTGTATATTTTTATTTTTTGTTTTTTGTGTCTATTTACACTAGATAAGTAATCGAAATAATGGTTTGAATTTCAACTTCAGTATCTTATTCGATAAAAAAGTTATTCTAGTTGGTGCATTGGGGAGGCCTATTTTACCATTAGTGTTTAAAAGCACAGAGAAAAACAAAAACAAAATTAAGGAAAACTGAGAATTTTTACGTTAAATCGATTTTGTGACAAAATTGATTATGGTTTTTGGTGAAACTCTAAAACAAACACCGTATATACATGAAATGATGGTTCTTTATATTAGAATTTTCTATACACGATTTCAAAATACTTATTTAGATTTGTTTTGAACTGTTACCGCGGACATTTTCAGTTTCCAATTTTTTTAGTTTTTTTTTTCTATGAATGATAATAAAATTTTATTTGTTGTGTAAAAAAGCTTGCAAATTGAAGACAAGGCTCGTAATATATTGTTTCAATGATATTTGAAAAATATTAAAATTCTATGGTAAAAATTTCTTTTTAAAGTATTTAAAGTTCAAATGATGACAAGACACGTAAAAGTCACGAAAATGTACAAATTATTTTGAGTTAGAAATTCATAACAATTTTATTTTTTAATCTAAGATTTGAAAACGTAATAAAAAATGTCTCATAAGTTTATCTACCTTTATCAAAAAATAAAATGTCTACAATCAAATCAAATTAAATTTTTATGATCGTTTGAAGTTCATATTTTTACAATGTTGTATATTCACTTTCATGATTTCTCATGTAGTGGTTTTGTTATGTTGTTGTTATTCAAAAACGAATAACTGTAGATACATGAACATTTTACTGAATGTTTACGTTCTCATTTTCTATAGACCTATTTTGAAAATATTTTGACTAGTTTTGAGCTGTTTACGGACAATTTTTAATTTCAGTTTTTTCGTTTTTTTTTTCCTGTAAATATCAATAAAATGTTATTTATTTGGCCAAACAGTGTGAAAATTTAATACAAATCTCTTGATATATTGTTACTATAGCAGTTGAAAAATATTAAAAATACATAGGCACATTTTTTTTTAATAAACATTCAAAGTTCGAATTTTGCCAAAATTTATCAAATTAAAAAAATTAATAACTATTTTGTTGTTAAAAATGTATAAAATGTTCAACTTTTATAGCTAAGGATTGAACATTTAAATCAAGGTACCATGTTAATATGCTATAATATATAAATTACTTTATTCACAATTATATCATTAAATATACTTATAGTAATATCATAGGCTAACCGACCGGTCTTCGCTCAGAATCGTTTTTCTCATGCAATGTTATTATATCATTGAATTCAAATTTAACACCATCCATTACAGTGACCCACTTTACTCACTTGCCTACCTTTTTGATATTTTATAGTACTTTACAGAATTACCGATGAAAGAAATATGCATCAAAAACGAGATCAGAAAAAAAACAAATCGTATCTTACAAAAGCACCAAAATTCCAGATACCTGTGTTCTTCATTGTTAAATTTAGAACTATATCCTTCAAAAACGCCAAACGTATAATCTAAATCGAAAAATCGGCTTTTTAATAAGTAACTGCTGGGAATTTCTTGGTTATTTGCTTGCATGTTTTATATTTCTCTCTCGTACGATTGATTTTGCAATATGGTTCAATAATCTACAGGTGCCCACATCAAAAGTATCTTGAAAAAAAAATTGTAATGAATCCCAAGTCGATTTTTACGTATGTTGGATTATAAAACAAACAATAATGATTTACCATTGCGATCATTAGGCTTAACATTTAATATTGAACACTCA
>WHPZ01576854.1:0-12567 GCA_016617965.1 Macrosiphum rosae
TTGACGGATTGTGATGGAGTGATAGATAGAGAAAAAGAGAGAGAGAGAGAGAGAGAGAGAGAGAGGAGAGAGACAGTGACGGAGAGCAAGAGGTGTACACCGAGACAGAGCACATAATAATAATAATATAAACGATGCAGAGGAGAGGCTAGCGAGGGGGTTTATTGAACCGACGCGAAACTGTACTACGGCGTGTGACGCCATTTGTCAACGCCCCGCGTAAACGGTATCGTCTTCCACCGCGAGTCGTCGTCTTGGTCCGCCGCCGCAAAGACGACACGACTTACTGCAATATCGCGCAGCGGGAACGACCGCCGCCGTTACGTATATTATACGGCCGGATCACACGGTTATTGTATTTTCCCATGGCTTTCCGACGGCGGGTCTATGATATGTGACGTATATAATATATATATAATATATATACATCAAACAATTAACAATAAAATATTATATAACACGTAGCGTGGACTGCCGGCACATTATAAAATAGTGTAGTGCATCGCGTATAGGTTATGCGAGTGGACAATATTATTATGATTGTTATAATATTATGATAATATAGTAGTGAATTCTAAGAGTAATAAAATACGCATTGGATATTTCGAAAGGTGGTGTAGCGGTCAACACAATATTAATAATTGACAGTCAGTGAAAACTCGAGGTGCCGTAGAATAAAATATTTTATTTATAATTTATAAAACAATAATGTGAATATAAATATAGTAAATTAGTTCGCCTATAATATTGCGATTTACGTACACGACATACAAATAATTGTGACATGAATCTATAATAATAATATTATACTATTATGTATTATTGATGCATAATAAAATAAGATTATAAAATATCTCTCCTCGATTCCACATGGTTTTAGAAAAAGTATATATTCATGAAAAACCGTAAAATAAATATTAATTTCAAAACACTTAGGTACTAACTGTCCTTATTTATTTGCTTCCGTGTAGTATTTTAGATTCTGAGTGAAGCGAACCGAATAATGTGTGTTTTTTATCTGCGTGTATCTGACGCTACCTTTAGGAATGTAAAAAATGTCTATGTCTGAAGACACATCTTCAACTTTGAGGGCCGTTTCTAATAGAAAATCGTATCTATTTTGAAAGGTTAAAAGCAAAAATTATTAGTACATTTCAAAATAATTGGTAAGTAAAAACGAAAAAAAAAATAGAGAAAAATGAGGATTTTTAAGCAAAATCATTTTTACGAAGAAACTGATTTTATTTTTTTGTAATTAAAAATTGAATACCTCACAGAAACTTGACTTTTTCACTGACAATGTATACTTTTTGTGTGGCCACATCTACTAATTATAATGATGTGTATTAATAATTATATAAGTTTGTAACATATTACATAATATATTATCTATACATAAGTACTCACAACATTAGAAACTTATCTTTGTGACAATTTACGTAGGTCCATTATGTAGCAAAATTTGATTTTGATTTTTTAATATAAAAATAAAAAAATGTATTGCTTAAATACTTACAAATATTTATTCTTCCCCATAAACATTATCTTTTTTTTAATAATATAATATATTTGTTTGTATACTCAATATTGCGTACCTATCCTATGATTTACCCATACTATATATTGGTCTATTATATACTTTCTATACTTTTCAACCCATACACATTACACATAATTATTGTTAATTTATTTTCAACAATCTTGGTAGGTACTTTTGAATGTTCAGTGCATATTTTCCAATTTTTAGTGTATATTTCATGGGTTTTTTAGAGCATCAGATCCATGGCACTGAAAATTGTGGGACCCCTCCCTTACTTACGACATCGGTCACACTCGGACATACGCGATCTTCCGAATTCAGCGTCGCAAGACCGGATTGCACGAGATCTTGATATTATGTAACGTTAGCATCACATTTTTTTGCCTTTAGGCATAACGTGAAATTCTGATGACCTCGCATATATAGTATATATTATGATGTATAGTTATACAGAGTTGTCGTATACTCGTATGTATACGTATAAAATGTTACGGAAGGTTATGCTCGCAAATGACGAAAAATAATAAATAATATAATCATCCGTCTGATCGTCTATATTATGTACCTTTAGGTTATAGATATATAATATAACAAGTAGAGGGGATGGCTTGCAGAGGTTAGGAGTTATCTGAGTTAATATTTATTTGATGATCGTACGTACCATATTAGATAACTTCTATATAGTGATGTCTACTTACTCGATGGTTGTCGTCGTTTAAAATGTCGTTTGCCGTTCTCCGAGTGTAAAACACGAGCAAGAACCATAGTATAAATTAATGTATAAATCATAGCTCTATAATGAGCCCCGCTGTGGTGCAGTTAAAAGAGGCTATCTCTTTTCACAACCACGGTATCTTCGAGATCTATATATAATTTTAAAAACGGCGACAAATTCGGAAAACTCTGTTGTTTTGAATAATTATAAGGTTTATGAATCTAGGACGACATTTCCCCTCTATATATTGTATTAATTAAATGTAAAACTACATAGTTACAATAATATTACTATACATACCTATGTACATCACAATAATAAAATGTATTTATTTAATGGTAGGGGGATATATATCCTACCCTTTGTGTGTGTGTGTGTAAGGGGTGGGGGGGTCGCATATGAAACTTTTTTAATGTAAAAAAAAATAAACATAATTAAATTGTATGCTTCTCATAATTTAGTTTTTTTTATTTTATAATTATTACATTGGTGACCAAAATTGTTTACAGGCCGAAAACGGTTATTACAGAACACGTATTTTATTGTTACACGTTGGCCAAAAAGCGAAAGGATTGGTTTCGCCCAGTAGCTCATTAGCTCGCATGATATTTTAATATTAGTTGTAAGTTAAGTTAAAATATGTTTCATAAGTTATAACCTTCGCAGCGACTGGGCCCGACTCATATTATTGTTCTTGTCATTAACTTGCAGTTATGTATAGGTACGTAATGAATAATTGCATATCGACGTTTCTAATATTGACAAGTAGCTATCAGTAAAAACGTATAAAAATTCTAAGTTTAAGAATGCCAATAAACTGGTATAAATCATTAGCGAATTCCATTAAAGTGTTATTTTTATATCGTATTACTTACCTTTACGTATATGTATCATATGCAATACTACTATTGGTATTCTGACAATAAATTATATTAAAAGCGTTAGATTATATAGACAGTGGAATCGTTTTTCACATTTTTAAATGTATTTCAACAATGGAACACTTCAATTACTTTTCGAGTATAAAACTAAAAAAGAGCATTATACATTTAGAGACGACTATTGTTGCATTGATAATAACTTATTCGCCCATTGAATCGCGTAACAATCTATGTAAGTAATACTTGCAAGTTATAAATTGGTTTGATTGAAAAAAAGAAGCTCACATCATAGTTCTAAAATCGATCGGATGAATTCCGCAAAGCCATCCTTATTATAGCCACTCAAAACCTACTCTCATCCTTCAAAATGTGGTAGCACCCCCCAACGGAGGGAATGCTGTCTAGTGGTTTTTAAGTCTAAATTGAAATTTATAATCAAGGTACCATAATGTACCATAAACGATTGTCAGTAAAAGTTTTACATTTTTAAAGTGAAAAAAAACAGTATAAACATTATACAATAGGTATAATAATATTACCATATATTATTATGCTTTATGTATACATAAGTAAAAACAATGGACTCTCAAAATAAACGTCAAATAAACTCGAATTTTTCCCTTATTATAAAATATATTTCGTATTTACTTTAACTCACATATTTACAAAACTAATAATTTTATTCAAGAAAATACATTGCCGCTTTAGGTTTTAAAACTTTCGACATATTTTACGATGGAATGTCTATGGCATCGCTGTGTCCTAATAATTTCTTCTCTCGCCCGCCGCCTTCAAATATGAACGTTTGTCGTGTACCATTTACTCTGTATAAGAAAACATATAAATCCTTTGAAATATTTCACGTCAAGTCGTTTCCTCTGGTTTCGCTAATTGTCTTAGTAAGTCAGCTGCAAGGTACGCCACAAAATAATTGTTATTATTTGCCCAAATCGTTTTATTCTCCATTATATAGGTAGTTACGGTGCAGTGAGGTCGGATATTTTGTACAATTTTCAATTTGATTACTCTTTTCCCATTACAGATTACAAATGATCAACGTCGAGTGGGTTGGTCCGGAAATCAGTAAATGGGTTCATTGGTCGTATTATATTATACGCCATTTGCGGGAATTCTTTTAAATTTGTCTGGGTGGGTAACCTTATAGAACTCTTTAAATTACACCCATGGGTGACCTTTTCGCATTGACAATATATCTCAACCCTGCAATGTTCAATCCCATAGATATATGTACAATATGTTTGCATCGAGTATTACCCCCAAGGCGATTTGGTTCATGACATGATATTTTGTTATGTACAAAAACCTGGTTCCATTTAGATGCTAAATTACCTTTCCACTTATAGACTTGATGTTGTAAAGTATAATAATAATATATAAAATACCAATGTATCAATAATTAACATTGGTAGGTACTACAGTGCATATATACCGTTCATTTTAAGTGCATTATTTTATTTTATATCGGTATCGGTTTCTTAAGTTAATCATTACTATAATGATTCATTAGGTTTCTTAATGAAATTCGGCAAATTTGTGACAGAAAAAAACACGTACCTTTATGTTATTTGTGTCAATCATTAAATAGAACCAATATATTTAATACAATTAAAAATATCTGATGTATATAATTAATTTATTACTGTCAATAATTTATTGATTAATTAGAAGCTATTTCTGCAGAATCTCTGTATAACGGCAGTCCCGCATTGCCAAAGGCCTCAAAGGATATATCCATTCATCAAACGATAGTATTATTTTGGTTTAAACACACAAAAATAGTAAATCTATTTCGTTGTCATACGAATTGCATTTTTTTTCGACACAAAAAATAATCCGTTTACTCGAACGCGAAAATAGTAAAACAATAAGATTTTTTTGTGTTCCTAATGGAAAGCTGAAAATTAGAAGGAAAAAACGGTAGTTACATTATTGCAACGAAAATCAAATCTATTCTCTTAGGTTCGCTGGAAATTTGTCATTGAAGCAAAACGAAATCGGTTATTCCTTAGGAAATAGTTACAGTTCAGCAAGCTTGGTGCTTCGACCTCATAGCTAGATTAAAACGTCGTTTAGCTTATAAAAAAAAATTAAACTATATATAAATATATTACATATAAATGTAAGATAGATTTGTAGAAATTCGCGTCATTTGTAACGTTTTAGTTATAAAAGATAAGTTTAAAATGATTAAATATATTTTTTTTAATTTAGCACCTTGTGGTTTGCAGGTTGTTTTTTTTTTTTGTGAATTAGTTTTAAACTTTAACTTAGAGGGTGCTCAATACTAATACTCTATATTATATATATAAATATATTATAGGAAAAATTGTTATTGTGTTTCTCTTACGATAACGAGTGTATGAGCGGATATCGTACAATTTTCCCGAAAGTGTGTTAATGCAAACAAACTATATGGTAGATATATAATAATATGTGCTGAGAAAATAACACATTCCAATCGTTGAAAATAGTTGTGAGAGTGACAGCGTGACACGTCCGTTAATATGACTTGAAACATAAATAATATTAATTACTATTGTAATAACATCATCATGAAGCATCTTTTGTTATTGTCTATGTGGAAATAGCACATATACGTATAATATACGTTTGTATAAAACACATGGCAGTAAGATAACTGATAAATTAATTTAGAAATCGGGAACGTGCATATGGACAGGTTGTAAACCCTCGAGAGTTAACAAGACCCGATATAAGGACGTCTATTGATATTCCGATATTAATGACCTGTAAACTCTCCCGGGTCTACTTCATGACTACCTGAAGGGTATAATATCGTGTAAGCTCTCCCGAGTATCAAAAAGGTAAATTTTACACTCTTACCCACATAAAACATTAATATTAATTTATAATACGATTTTTTTTCATTTATTTAATATGTGAGTACTTGTATATTAAGTAACATAATTATACTGCAATTAATTAAATAATCACGTGACAATAAATAATATTTAAAATGATAATATTACGGCAGTTTCAGAGTGTAGCGATACAATTTAAAACGACTCGGGAAGTTATACGTCATATTTCTTTTTGGTAAATACGTAATTTACTCTCGACCCGGAGAGTTTTACTAGTATATAGTTTTACTTATAGTTTTCAAAATAGGGAAGGTTTACCATGAAATAAAGAGAGTTTACCCCCGGTCCTTGCATATATATCAAGGTAATGACGGAATAATGTATAGACGTATAGTCAATATCAATATGCTAAAATGTCAACACTAACGATTCCATACCATAATATGGTTAAGTTAGGTTATATGATATTATTATATTGTAAATGTGTTCAAATGATTCACTATGCCCCGTTGTTATAGGTTACTTAGTTTTTAGTTTTTGGTGTGTAGAATGAGTTTTCAAAAGTTCGATACAGATGGCCTGTCAAATAATATTGACGATTGTGAATTGTACACGGACCGAACTTTTTTTTTAATACACAGTGAATTTTCGAAATTTCCCATTATAGTTCTTCAACAAAATTGTGATGGGCTACCATTATAATATTATAACTATACAGTTATATAACTTTTACAAGAAACCCCGGGTTCCAATAAATTGAGATTGTACGGGGATAGCAATTACTTTTTCCATTCGTTCTAACTCTTCTTATTATTATATACGATACGGCTATACCTACGAATATTATATGAAGCGCAGTAACATATTACTTATTAGGTATATTATATTATAATATTATATCAGTACCTAGGTATAGGTATATCAATATAATATACTCGTGTATTGTACCTGCAGTGTGCTGCCGATTCAAATTGCAGAATATCATTAACACGACCTATTTCGCATTCGTGTGACGACTGAGTGTGCACCAATTATATTACTTCATTGTATACCTACTCTACATAGTCCGGCGATAATAATAATATACAGGTTGACCGAAAAAACGCATTTGTCAATCAACAACAGCCGACTTTCTCCACATTATTTCATTTGTGACACTGGCCATAAAAAAATGTGTTGTACCTATGCTTATATATACCTGCGTCTTATACGAGCAGATAAATACGCAATATATCTATGTATTATTATATGCTATACTATGTTGTGTAACAATAAATAGTTATTAGTTTATTGTATGTATATATATATATATATATTAAAATTAATTAAAATATCGTAAAATTACGAATAATCCGTTCATTTGTTTTGACAGTATTTTATTACAGATAGTATTATTTTAATATAATAATATAATGTTATATTATTATGAAAACAAAAGGTAACAAAACGATACTCTCTCTATACACGTGACGTTACACAATTTGTGTGTATAATATAATACCGTCGGTTCTAGTAACGAGAAAGAAACACGAATTATTTTTCTAAAGCAACTAACTTTTTTCATTTTTAAGGATTGTTATATACCTAACAAAGTTTTAAAATTGAGTAACTAAACCGTATAATATACTATAAAATATACAATATTAAATATATGAAATGTATATAACGTTGGTATATAATATGCAAAAAAAAGTGTATGCATATATAGGATGATTCACCAAGTATGCTCGCATTCATTTTTACCTTTAATAATGAATTTATTCTAATTCTGATTTTTAGAATTATTTAATATGGGTATTCAAAGAACAATTTTTCAAATTCTTGAGAATTTTGTACTATTTGAGGAGTGTCCTGTGTATATAGGTATAAACTTCTTTTTTTCAAAATAAGAACTCCTTTTTTACTGTAAATTATATAGTGGAAATTGGAATGAGTAGTTTCTTAGTTATTTAAATATTTGTACTAATAGTAATTATAGTCCTTAAAAATAGTCTTACATAAATATAAAATACCTAGTCGTAATGTTGGAACTAGTATTTATTATACTTTGGGCATATTTACACATTATTAATAGGTATTGATAGATTAGCATTGATTACTAAAATGTTCAAATCAATATTATAGCTCCCATATCTCATAAACCCATTTCCATTTGCTTTTCATCCTTATAGAACACAAAATGAAATAACTCAAAACTAATCGTATGCATTTTGATTCTGACACGTCAAATCTTAAAACTATCGTCAACATTAACCACTGAATAGTTTGCAGTTGAAAGAGGGAGGGAGGGGGTTTTCAATCGAAAAACAGATTTTTGTATCTCCATGGAACACAAGATCCTTGAGTAGTACAAAAAATCTCAAGAATTTTAAAATTTAGTCTTTAAGTAGGTAGGTACATTTAAAAATTCCAAAAACCAGATTATAAAAGACTGTATTACTGAAGAAATAAAGAGGGTGAGCATGCTTGGTGAATCACACTGTATAGTGTATAGTAAATGGAGTTCCCCTCATAGAATTAAATTAAATACGCGACGTGACAATCATATACAATTATAATATTATGAATATATAACTACAACAGTTAATGCTCGTGTATCTATATGTATCATCGTGCAGCGTGAGTGTGCGGGGAAAATGAATTTAGTTTTCCAACAGATGTATTTGAAAACAGCTATATGTATAGGGTTTGGAAAGTTTTTACAAGTTGTTCCCAATACTTGCCGGAGCAAAGTTCAACCGGACACTCGAATAATTGTTATGCTCGCTCGACTCCATCCACCACGCAACGTTCTCGTTGCCAAACTTCGATACGGACAATTTTCTCGGAGCGCAGTTGTACAATATAATATATTATTATTATTTGTAGGACTCGTTCGAAATTACTCTGCCGAAACGGTCGAGCAACAGTCCGAGGAGATCCGTCCGTTTTAATTCCCTCGCCGACTATTTAACCCTTTTCACTATATATACGTATATATTATTCGGCCTCAAGACGACGCGCGCGTTTGCTCCTCCGAAAGGGCCGAAACTCTTACCACCCCCGACCCAGTCCAAATGTGACAGGGTGCATTTGTGATTGATTATTATTGTTATTGTTGGCATACATCACGCGTTTGCCAATCCTCCAACGTATAGTACGTATAAAGTAACGGGATTTTGATTTTTTTTTCTCAAAAAGTTCAAAAACTGCTCAGTTTGACACTGCTTCGACTACGCTCGCTCGCGGATACTCATTTGATTGTAAACACTGTTCCGTATATATTATTTCTCTCCGCTTATATTAAATTATAACGACATAACGTTCGTCTTGCCAGTTTTGTTTCATCCGACCGACCGACAATGAGTGAAATAGATTATGCTTAATGCATTAGATCCGTCGGGGAAATTGTGTAGCGGACATTAAGTTTTTGCTGTGATCGAGGCCATGTCGACCAACCAAAGAGGTCTCGACCTCACTTATTTTTATTTTTAATACAATGCTTAGGTTAAAGTTTTTCATCTGTCGAGGTGTGTATATTATAACACACCGGTCGACATGATATTACTATATTAATATAAATTTGTAGGTACTGATTATTCTATTTTAACGCTCGCGTATATAGTAATAATACGCGTTGATGAACACTGGACATCGAATTAATTCACATCATTTATTAAATGTCATACGCAATAAATGACTGTAGACTGTACAGCAGAAGTGTACTGAGAAAATAAATCCTTAATCAATTTGTGGCATTATAAAATGCGGTCAGCTGAAGAGTATAATAATATATATATAGGTACGGAGAAGTGATTAATATAATAATGAATGAATGATATTCGATATTGACCTCGTTGCGTGCGCTGGTCTGCAGTCGAATTATCACTCCGAAGGTTTGTTTCATTGAAGAAAAATGATCAGTGATCACTATACATCGTCAATGGAGGTATTGTCTACGCTAGTACACAAATTACATATAGTAAGTACTAAGTTGCATATAATAAAGAGCGAGAAGAGTGACTATATTAATATATCCGTTCGATTGGTATTTACATATTTTATACTTTTGTTTAATAGAGTAAACGTTCGATCAAATGGTCAGCATCGATATCGAGAAATGTACAAATCCGATATTGCCGAAAATGCCTGGTCTTTAAATAGTTACTAAATTTACACACTTTACTATATAGCCAAAATGCAGACGAAATCGATTATCTTGTAAAGGTGTGAGTATACTTCAATTTCCCCTAAGTATGTAGATGAATAGCATTTTCCAGGACACGAGTATACATCAACTAATTTTACTGTATATTTACTTATGAAATGTAATTTAATTCATCAAAAATGGTTAGTTTAAAGTTGTCGGTACTAGGTTGACGGCATAGACGTGTAGAGATAAGAAAAAAAAGTTGAATTTGAATTTGAATTTTTTTAACACTACCAATACATTTGTCGGTCGTATTAAATTTGCAAGAATATTTTTTTTATACATCATAATTCATAATATAATATATTGTATACTTTATCTCCTACAAGTTTATTTCTATTGTGTTCAACGAGACGCCGTCGTTCTTTTACATACCACTAGTCGTAGGTTTTTGACGCCGAGAAAGCGTAAAAAATAGGATATCATTATATTATTGTGTTTACGATTTTACGTAACATAATATTCTACCAATCTATTATCGATTAACTCTGAGATAGGTGCTCGAGTAATGATAATATAGATACTCCGAGTACAGATGAGCCTTATTATGACGCGTATTATATTGATCGTATAATTGGACCAATTTTCTTTAGGCTAATTCGGTACACACGCCTACTTCCTGCAAATTAGAAACTGGGGAGGAAAAATGTTTTTCCGTCATAAATCGTTTCGTCGTCGTCGTCGTCAAGGTGACAATGGTTTTTCTCGGCGTGGTCGGAAGCTGCAACTCTCACCAGAAAGTTTGATTTTGAAAAATGAATTAGAAAAATCTAATCACGAAACTCTAACCACACATACATAATTGTACATTATATGATGTACAATAATAGATCTCTCCGATAGTTCCGTTGTATATAGGTATAAATATGTGTGTCTGGAGCGGAAACATTAGTTTGGGCAGTTTGGCCTGAAAATTGTACCGACACACGAATGGAATGTTTATCGAACCGCATGACACGCCGGAAAAATTAGTGAAGAAAACGTAAAATTCATACTTTTTGTGAATAACGTCAGGTATCATGCACTACTACACCTATAAAATATATAAATATTATATTTTACAGATTTTAAATTCTGAAACCGAAAAATTGTCTGATCATCATCATAATATAATAGGTTTATATTATGAGTATGTATACTTGTATAGCACCTTTACTAATAACATTTTTACGAACATATTTTGATACTTTTATCATTTACGCGTCAATGAATTCGGAAAAAAATATCTTGCAGCTTGAGAATTAAAAATCAAAATATGGGTTGTGTTTTGAAAAAAAAACCACTCATAAAATCTTTAGTAAAATGGTAAATATCCAGTCTATTGATGTACTTTTACATAATATCAAGTATAGGTATTCAGAACATTAAAATTATATAATCTATTCACTATTGGAAATTATATAAAAACACATCAAATTGGCCGAGGCAATATTAAATAAGGGTAATGAGTTAAAAAAAATACCCTGTATGCATTATATCTCATGATATACCGTTATACGTCGTATAATATTTATCTACATAATTTATAATAATATAATATACCATAATATACCTATTACCTACAGGCTACAATAATATATGCCCAACTCAAATGATAATACTATTGACACGCCGTTATGAACATTATAGGTATACCTAATATTATTATAATCACAATATTATATTATTATTATTATTATTACAAGCGTAATATTATATTATTATTGTATCGCTTATTATACTTATTCCACACTGAAACTAATATTTATATTATATACATAATACTATAGTAGTACAACATGCATAGGTCGTTGTCGGTCGATATTTGAGCTATGTCTGCACATTATTATCTTATAATAATATTATGTCATGCATTTGTGCCCAACACGAAGCGAACCAAATACGGATTTACGAAAATAGAAAATATTCTAAAAACTCTCCTCCTGTTTCGGACCATTACTGTCGTACACACACCTATAGTACGCGGTATTACATTATTATTATTATATTCTATGTTATATATTATTATGACACGCACAATACACTCGGTGCAATCACGCGCCTGTTTCGAGGTGACCGTTTTGCAACAAGACTGACTGACTGCATGCTTACAAAATATATAATAATGATAATAACACGATCGTCTCGAACAATAGCCGTCTGAACGACGAACCATAGCGTCCATTAAAATGCAATATATTGTGTTTACACACATATCACACGTATTATAATGTTATTGTTATACATAAGACGCGCGTGCATTGGCCAACAACGGTCTGTATTATGTAGGTGTATGATAATAATATTATGATATATAGTGACATGACGACGGTGATGACTTAATAATATAAGAATACGATTCTGATGAAAACAAGTATCCACAACATGATAATATTATATTGTGTTCGAAGTTTTTTTTT
>WHPZ01576855.1:0-15517 GCA_016617965.1 Macrosiphum rosae
TTATCACACTTTAAATAAAATACTTTATTGTTTTAACTGAATTTGAATAAGTACTAGATAATAAGAAATAAACTAATAACTAGGTAATAAGTAATAATTACCAAGATAATATATACTGAACGTCTGAACTATTTTTATTATGGGATATACATCCTTTCCACAAGCTGTCGACATTTTTAATTTTTCTTCGAATCAAAGAGATTTCCTGATTAAAATGAAAATATTCAAAATTAATTTCAGATTTAAAGAATAATTATTTATGAAGCATAATATTATATAATATAATATGCATAGATTTTGTCCCAATGGATGGATTATTATTATTATTTCTATAAAGTATATTATATATAATTTATGAATAATAATTATTTAAAATTAAATCAGGTTATACTAAAACTTTTTAATAATAATTTAGTATCCAAAACTTTTAACCCGGTTTTCCCTCTCAATTTACATATTTACAAATCTCTCGCCTTTATTTATAATCTTTTAATAGAAATTCAAACTTCATAAATAGTAAGTACCTACCTATGTATTTTTATCTCTCGTTTTAAAACTATTAAGAAATTATTTTTCTATACATTTGTGTGTATATATTATAAATACACCTATTATATCGAACTGAAACCCGAGTAACTTATTGAGTAACATTAGTAACAACGAGAACGATAGGAGACGATCCTGTAAGTATTTAGATTTGATATCTATATAGGTACTACCTACTCGACGATGAAATAAGTCTAAAAATATATATTATAGTATATTATAATAGAACGTTATAATATAGTGAATAATAATTATCAAAAAGTAACCTCTTCGCGGGTTACGCATGTTTAGACTTTCACCAGACATACGCAGACTTACGATGTTTCAGTATTACCTATACTTATTATCTATATGTAATATATGTAGGTATATATATCACTTTGTACACAGAGTACAGAATAGGTAGTCTGTATACAATACATGTACATCAATGCTTTCCTTTCAAGGTATATTTTTAAGAGCACAAAGGTGCGCAGCTATTCAGTGAATATGAAAAATGTATCGATGTTCATTAACCGAACGAAATCGATAGAATATTCAACACGCCATCTATAGTTAATAGTTATACTTATATTATGAATGGTTTTTGCGATTAATCGATTCGTCTCGACGAAAACGGCCCCAACGTAGTATCGGCATTGGGGCCATTGACCATTACAATAATAGTACAAGTAACCTATGTATAATATAGGTAATATTATTATCATAACCATTGATCACGTTAATATTACATTACTACCGTATTTACCCTTCTGATTATTGTTTGAAACGTTTATTACAAGGGCACTGTATAGGGAACTGGTCAGCATAAATACACCCAAGAGAAAAATCATGAAATTTAATGCACGCCATAGTTGTCGTTATCTCTGTGACACTTATTATAATCAGAATTTGAAAAAAACTTTTTATCTCGTTTATGTGAATCTCGTAACAAATTAATAACGATTACGATATATTTATAATCGGTATATGGTTCATAATATAGATTTTTAGGGTTCATAAATTAAACAACTGATAATATAGTTTATACCCTTAAAGATACTACTGCAGTACTAGCGGTAGCTCACTACCAGTAATGGATGTTGAACCCTGGCGCAAAAAAAAATTTAGGGCCCTTTGAAAAATAATTTACAGTACTATACCTATTAATATATATTTATACTTTTTTTTTAGTTGTAAACAGGTGTGAACTCTTTGACAAAAGATAGAGACTTCATAAATAGACACAAGGTAAATCTGAATGAATATACTATATACACAATCAAAATCAATTTTCAAAATAACATAAAAAAAAAATATTTAAACAAAAACAATTTAAATTTAGAATAAATTAGAATAAGTATATTATATAACATTTAATAATTACGTAATACAATTTGTTAAGGCATAATAAACATTCCATTTAAAAACTTCACGAGACGCATAAAGAAAAAAATCAACAACATTTTTACAACAAATCAAATTGCATTATAAATGTATAACCATATTTTAACATAATATAGGTAGCCAGGTAGGTAATATAATATTTAAAAGTAATTTGAATAATAAATTATTTATTTAACATAATTATTACATAATTAATATCTAAGATATTCTATTATAAAAAATATCTTTTCTCGATTTTGCTTTGGCAAAATTGTCAATATTTTTCTCAATATTTAGATTTTTGGTTTGTTCCTTTTCTATATTCGAAATTGCTATACTAGATAAACGCACTCGTCCACATGCGTTTCTTAAGTGATTTTCTATTAGTTTTAGTTTGAAAAATTATCGTTCTGCCCAGTGCTCCTGCCACAGTGATTGCTGCACTATATTTATATTTATATTACTGCTTTATAAGAAAAATGATGCAAGCTCTTAAAACGTCTGGAAAACTACGTAGGTAGGTACTCAATAAATCGTTATTTATACTAAAGCTACTCAAATGTCTTATTATTTTTAGTTTTCATCTTTTATAACTGTTTTTTAAGTTAACATTTGTCGTGGAAAGTCGGAATTAATAACATCATTAATTCTTTATATGTTGAACCAAAATGGCAAAATTGTATGATGCATATAAACTATAATTAATATTATTTTATTATTATTAAATTTGTATTAAAGTTTCTTGGATTTGAGTAATTAATGAATTGCATAAGTTATTAGGTTTTTTTTTACTGGCAAAAAAAAGATTAACTCCGTAACTAGGTATGGACTATGGAGTTACAGAATTTCGTAAATTGAATATAGGTTGTTTTCAAAGGGGAAAAGCAGCAACTGCTCAAAAGTAGTAAACACATTTAAACAATAGAAAAAGTACAAACAAAATATTAGGCGACAATTAGAATGTTTTTATAATGATCTGTAAAATAAAAATTACTAAAAAATAATAACTTCCCTGTCAAAACTGAAAAAACCTTCAACAGCATTTTCCTTAATTTTTGTTTTCTTTACTTTTTGGAGTAAACACAATCCCTCTAGCGGGGAAACGTAAATTCAGCATAAAGGTACTGTTTTCAAGGTGCGACTAGCCTTTGCGGCTGGCTTCAACGGCTAGTCACAGCTTGGTGAGAACCGTACCTCAAAGCAGCGCCGTGTTCTATATTATTGTACTGAGTAGGCACTATCATTGATTATAAGTACTAGTAGGTACCTATATTTATAATCAATGGTACTATTAATTACTATAGTATGATATACGAATAATACAATATAATGTTATATTGTTTTTATACTATTATATGAAAAATGAATGTGATTTCAAATGTTTGAAAGTCGAAAATTCTTACAACGAGAAACCAAATATGTATCAGTTTATTTTACATTTTATATTTGAAAATTTGATTTATCTATAAAATCCAAACTCCATACTATGTGTAGGTACCATTCCATAAGGGTATCCAGAGTTTTAATAAATATATTAATCTATGCATATAAAAATGAATGTATGTCTATCTGTCTGCCTGTGTCCTTTGGTTGCCATGGTTACTATGGATTTTGAAGATATTATAATAATAATTATTAGTTTCCGGGCAACGTAGCACGGGAACGTTTGGTACAGAGATAGATTGGACCTCTGGGCAGAAGATAGGCTAATTTAAAAAGAGAGAGGACCAACCCCAGAAGGTGCTCAAACAGGGATTTTGAGATTTCCGATGGAAATTTTTGTTTATAAATGGTCGCCGTGGGTTTCAAAGCTATAATAATAATTATTATTATCGGTTGCTTTTGGTTTCAAATTGTTGTTAGGTAACCGTTTTATTATAAAAAAAAAACATATTATTCATATAGCGTTGGTATTTTTAATGAGCAACGAAGTGCACGGGATCAGCTAGTTATTAAATAAAAATATAATTATTTTTTGAAGATATTATGTCTTACCACAGTAACTATAATTTACTGGTGCACAAGGTTCCATTTAAATTGCAGATGCAAAATAATTATTTCTATAAAATGTCCTGGTATTGATGACACTATTTTTAAACATTTTTTTTTATAGCGACGTTGTGGAAGAGATAGTCATATATCATATATATCAATGGCTAATTTCTAGAGTGGGGGAATTGAGGGGAGGGGGGATAGATTACCTTTGGGTTTAATAACAATTATTTCAAAATATTTTTAGGTGGTTTTTCAATTTTTGTAAATATAGTAAAAAAAATTGATAAATTGATAGGTAATAAACAAAAATTTAACTGTTACTACGCTGCCCGCCACCGAAATTCCGTGACAAGCAGGCTTTACTTACAGACTGTAAGTTACAGTCGTAAATTTGTTGTATAAAAACAATATATTTTTAGACTAAAATACCAAAATCACAATATAGGTATATTATTGAATTGTTTTACAGTGGTATATTGCACGTAATCAGTTTCTATAGGCATTATTTTTTATTTATCAAAATTAAACATTGCCAACACAGGCTATCATTAGTTACATACTATATTTTACACTATAGCGTTTCTAGGCATCAGGAAACCGTGAATATATCTGGACATTAGGAGTCAATACTCAATAGTATATTAGTATCATTGAATCATATTGAGTATTTGACTGTAATGGATCTGTTAAATTATAATTCATTGAATTATCCCCTCCCAACTACCAATTATAGATCTAATTAGCTACCAGAATCTACCCTCAAAGTTGGAGATTCAAGAATATTTACTGATCCAAAAGTTTAAGAGTCATCACTGATATCAGGCACAAAAATAAATAAATATATAAAACAGATAAATGTAAGAACTTAACATTATAAGTTCAACTCAGTCTATTACAATTTTCAATAATTAATATAGACACAAAAAAAAAATATAAATTTCCATCATATTAAAATTAAATATATTATGTACTTTTAACTTAAAAATATATAATATATAAAGCTATCTAGATAATATTATAAAATTATTTTTGTAAGAATAATAAATCCATTCGGCTATATTTATGTATAACGTAACGATGATTCACCGTAAATTAACAAAAGCTGCTTTAATTATGAGGTATATGAAATTCCTCTGGTCATAATCCTAGGGCTCTGCGATAGGCTGATAGGGCTCCGTGGACATTTCTGAATTAAATTAAAATAAAATAATATTTGGTTTATCATGTGTTTATTTTATTAATAATAGGTAAGTAATGACCTAATAATAGGTAGGTAATAATATTTTGTTTCGTAGTCGAAAACGATTTTCGGTGCGGGTTGGTTTGAAGGTTATGGTGTTTTTATCTTTTATATCGTTTATGGTCCAATTATAAAGAAAAAAAATTAATAAACAAATCTTTCATGCATAATTTTTCGTGAGTTACAAATATTTTATGAGCATTCCAAATTGTTGGGCCTCATCCGTGTATGTAGTAGGAAACTATAGGAAACTTTAAAGAAATGTAGAGGCAAAGCCCCCCACATCCACGTACGTAATTGAATGGCTGATCCCCCCCCCCTTAAACAATTCATAATTACGCCATTGTATAATACATAATGTCTTAAAAGATAATACATTTCTTGAATAAATAAGAAAACCAAACCTTTTAAAGTTTAAACAGGAACTTTATGAATATTGTTTTAATAAAAACAAAAAAATATTTTAACATTCATTTTTTTATTTTTATTATTAAACCACCCGAAGTCTTTTTTTATTATAACGATCAATAATCTTTAGCGATACATTTCAAAGGTGCACATAAATATTAATGAATAAAAGGCATTAATGGCATAATTTTTTTTTGAATTTATATTTCAATGAATTCATACAAAGTCAAATAAATCATTAAAAACAACTGGGTGATAACAAAATACTATACGGTCTCGTCTAAACTTGAAAATAATATAGTTAAATAATATGCATCATCGATGTCCTCTGCCAAAGTCAATGTTAAGCACATAGATGAATAGAACGATTATAAAATGCATCTATACCCATACCTACTTATAGTATTTGTTAGAAAATTCAATAAAAATGTTTACATCAATCCGAAGAAGTACGCAAATGTAACTACTAAAATCATAATTGTTATAAGGTTATTAGGATGTGGAGCACTAGCACAATATAATCAAGCTCTGTATTACGTATTCCTGTAGTCATATCTCAGGGAAATAACTAATAAGTATATATAGATACGCATGGTTATCATAATAATCATACAGAATTCGAAATATTTTAACAAATATGTTTTACGACAGTATTGGTCGAGTGCTGTGGTGATTCTCAACTAGTCTCAAGTATAGACATGATTCATGAATTCGTTTTTAATATATTTTAATGATTTTAAGATTAGTAAATCAATTTTTAATATTTTTATAATGTCGTTAGTATCGTTCATATAATATCCCAACCATAGGCGCAAATATGGGGGGGATTTATAGGCTTATCCCCCCCCACCCAAATCTCAAACGCTATTAGGGCCTATGATCCCGACAGAAAAGGAAGTTGTATAGAAAGATTATTTAATAAAATAATAAAACGTTATTGATAAACATATATTAGATATATATTGTCATTTTATACTCATCCTATAAGAAGTAACTATAGGAACAACTGACAAAATACAGGAATTGTTGAACCAATATAGTTCCATCAGTGTTATAATAATACATGCCGTTTAAAACATAAACTTGAGAGTGAAAATATATGAGCTGACACATCAAGAGAGTAAGTGGGGTCGACCCTGTCCACTAACTTTGTTAGGAGTGCGTGGTTTTAATAGAACCATAACAATGTTTGAGAATAGTTAAAGCTGCTCTTTGAATTTCTATTTTTCGCAACGTACCAATTGGCTGACAAGTCAATTCGCCGACATCCGATACACATTATATTTAGTTACAAATGAATTATACTTAAAAATATAATTTTTTTTGTTGTCTTAAATTATTTGTATAGAATGTAAAATTATGTAAGAACATTGTTCAATTCAACTATCAACTATATATACAAATATACCTAACCTTACGAGGTTCTGTTTACTAAATGAAAATCAGAAAATGCAACATTTTTGCCAAGTATTCCAAAATACAAATCGTACCATTCTGCAACTTTATAATTTGAAACGTTACAAGAAAAAATGTATAAATGTTATACTTTTCTTTGACAAATAATAACTTTTTTTTCTGAATTTCCATACATATATTTAGTTTTCATCTTTTGTTGCCGATTGCCGTATTTTTTGTGCTATGAGGTCAAGTTGAAGTTTGTTTGATGGTTCTTAAGATCTTTGATTAAAATGAAAATGTTTGGCTTAGTCTATCAACAGCTTTATTAAGAGCTGCATGATAAGAGATGCTAATGTGTAGTTGTATCAACATTTTAATTGTACATTGTAATATGCTAGATTTCCACATAAAAATTATTTAAGTATATATTTTGTGAAATGGCGATTTAGAACTTTTTCAATTTTTCCGCGTCGGCGAAACGAGTAGTCGGCTAATTAATTGTGTATCGGAGAATCGGTCTTTAATCCCATTTTTCACCCTCATGAGGTCCTATGTTGAAAATAAAATTTCTAATTTTTATTTCGACCTAATTTTACTTCTTATGGTGCCATAAGTCACTGAAAGTTGTAGCGATGTAGCATTGATACTATGTGAACGTAGGGAGATTAATAGTTGATTGTAACGTGTAGCTATAAAGAAACCAGTAAGCCTGGTTTTAAGCCCTAGATTCAATATTACAATACAAATATTTGATTATAGGTAGGTATACTCGTCATAATATGCACAGTTAAAAGGGCTGTAGCTGGTTTTGTCAAAAGTCAAAACTAATGTACATTTGCCCAATCTAAACATTAATTTTGTTTGTTATAATGTTTTTCAATATATTTAAATTTTGTATTATAAAATAAATCTTAAGGGGGCTCCAGTCAATGAAAAAAGTGACTTTTAGACCAATCAGCTAGAGAAAACTGGAAGAATTTGGTTTAACAGATTTTAATTTTGAAAACGGATTATATGATTGATCAAACGGTTTACTAGGAAATGATCGAGGCGATTTTGAATATTCTAATTATTGTTAGTGTCATAATGAATAATATAAATACAAAATATCATATTTTTTCGATATTTTTATTCTTGGATATCACAGCGGAAAAAAAAATATTTAAAATCGCCTTGATCATTCCCTAGTAAACTTGTAGATCAATCATAATCCGTTTGCAAAATTAAAATCTGTCAAACCAAATTCTTCCAGTTTTGTCTAGCTTATTGGTCTAAAAGTCACTTTTTTTTCATCGGCTGCAATCCCGTCAAACGTAAAAATAATATACTGCTCTAATTCAACAAAATCCTAGTTCAAAATCATTGATTTACTCGCCACCACACGGAACACTTAGAAATTATGGTCTTGCTCGCCGCAGTAAAGTTCCGATTGTAATGAGTCGTTTCACTGTGAAGACTGAAGAGGGTGAAGAAATTAAAATTGATTATATATATATACAATATACATATGAAACTATACTAAAACAATATCTCTTGGGTAGTAATATATCTTATGCGATTAAACTTTCTCAACTATACAACTATATAAAGTTTATAACTTCATAAATATGTAAAAACGGTAGAGAATTAAGGAAAAACGAAACTCAAACATAAATTATTATGGCAAAAACCCCACAGTGAAATTAAACGCTAAATTCTTAAGTGTGTGTGCTTAAATTATAAAAAAAAATGTATTCTTTGAATTGGCACAAAACATAGATGAACATTTTGAAATCAAATATCATGTTCGAATGTTTTAAACAAATATGCAATACTCGACGTTAAAAAATATTAACTATACCTACAGTATGGCAGTGTTATAATGTGTATATACATATTATGGTCTATCTATCCATAGGCTATAATACATTTATTTTATTATTCAATTGGAAATTATTATACACATAACACATGTAACTTGTAAAAAAAATAACGTTTGATATAGTATTATGGGATATTGTTGAATTATTATACATTGGTATGTACGATATAGCCAGCGATGTGTAGGACATTTTGGATGGTTTATTATACACGTTTTGGACTGAAATAGTTTGGAAATGAGAAGACTGCTTCAGTATTATACAACCAGTATAATAAAAGCGGCAACATATTGTTCACATCAGAAAAAAAATATCGTCGTCAAGACAAAGGATACTCTATATATAATATACTAATCTACGATTAAAATCTAAAGCCGTCTTCTATAACGTATGTGTAATGCTAAAATTATATATATATTTTTTTTTTTGCTACGACATACGATCATTGAGAGCTCAGAGAAAGTAAAGAGTTCAACCCCTTAAATATGTCTGTTCTCAGGGTCGTTGAGTTCATAAATAAATTACAATTTGATGTGTTAAACAGAAAAAAATAGACAACAGTGCTATCAAATTTAATTAATGATTCTATGATAATTGCGTAGTATTATAAGAATAATTGCGTTTCACATAACAATTTATAGTGTATATTATATTATAATAATTAATGATTTGTCGCTTAATTAATACAATTTTTTTTACGCATGAAATTAAAAAAAGAATAGGTAAAACAGTCGTAGGTATCATTGATATTATATGGATTATACTTATACTTGGGTATTACAGGGGAAAAAATCGTCCAAGCACAATTATTTTGAAGTACCTATTTATAAAAAGTCTTCAATATTGCTTATGTTGAAAAACAAATGGCTGATGAGATCACTATTCATTATACATAATATAGGTACGACCAATTAACATTCTTTGTTTGAAATGGAGGATGTTAATGCGGTACAACTATCATGTATACACTGCAAAACGCACGATAAATAATTATTTTGCTGAATATGTATTATTTACTTATATGATTTCTATCGGCCATATCCAAGGACACGGCATCATAATGGCATAGGTAGGCAGTACTTACGATAATATTAACTTTAAGTTTTAAATAAATATGAAATGTATACAGGATGATTCACCAAGCACGATCATCCCAATTTTTTCATTTTATGATGAATTTCGAAAGTGTCATCAATGGGTCGCTTCCCATTAAAATTTTTCATGTTTTCTTTTTATGTCGCTCATACCCTTGTGCCTGCTGGTACAGATTGTGTATAAACAATAATAATAAAAAAAAATGATGAGTTTATTCAAATTCTGATTTTTGAAATTTCCAAATATACCTAATGAACAAATTTTAAAATTCTCAAGATTTCTTGAACTACTTACCTAAGAACAACCCTGCGGTCATACAACTTACTGTCTTAAAATGGGGACGGGTCCTTTTCTGTAATCTATTTAGTGGATAATTTTTTTTTGAAAAGTGTGATGTAGGTAGGTACCTATAAATAAATATTTGAACGAATAGTTTTTCAATTATTCAAATGTTTATATTTAAGAATAATAATCCTTAAAAATGGTTTCACAAAAATATAAAATAAATGTTATATCTTATATATTATTTATTATAATACATTTTTACAAATTATAAATACATATTGATGCAGATTTATATTAATTAGTAAAATTTCCAAATTGCCACAGACCCCATACAATACAAACCAATCATCATGATTCATGGACCAATTACAGTATTATCCTTAGAACTTAATAGGTATTTTTATTTTTTTATCACTTTTTTTTAAATCACTATTTTTAATTTCACATACTGAAAAAACAAATCATATTTTTAGTATAATACTTTATTTACAAAAAATATATATACTGTGAAGACTAATACACTATTATACCAAATATGGAGGAAATTGTTGCTGTATCTATAAAAAAAATAAAAAAACCGGGGAACTTGATCTGCTGTATAGTTGTAGTTTTTAGGTGTCGAGTGTACCTTGACATTGAGTAAAGTCCGCTGTAATGGGAGTGGTAAATTTGATTCAACGATAAACCATTGGATACGAAAACAATTGAAGCTATCTGTCAGTCTATATATTACCTATTAAACATTACTCCACTTATCTGTATATTATATTAATTTAAACACAACTCATATCCAACCAATTATATTAATATCCAAGCAAATAATAGTACTTACCTACATACATTTAACTATTATGTTTACCTATTATTTTTTATCCAACACTGTTAGGTATGTTAATATGTTATATATACAATATTCCATTACAAATGTGCAGCAGTGCCGAAATATATAATATTTATATATTGTATAAATGTTTGGGATTGGTACACACTTGTTTATTAATAATTAATAGTCAATATAATTAATATTTTAATTTTTAATATAGGTACGGCTAACACTTTAAAACTAGAAAAAACGGTATACACGTTACACATGTAGGTATAAGTAGTAAGTACTGATCGTTCGTACGATAATTTTTTATCTGCTATGATCTGCTTTATTCTTCTGCTATACTGTAAATCAAATTATATTTTAGGCAAACGGCCTACATAAAATAAAATAAAAACCTGATTTGAACAAAAAACATGAACAGTTAATAATAACGAAGTATATAATATTAGGTATAATATACTAAAATATAACATACCTAATGCATAACATTTAAAAGAAGTTTAAACTTAACCTAATTAACCTACTTTTATATATCAGTATACATGATTTTAGTTATAAGAAACATGCATTTATACATACCTACTTAATGCGATTTATACGATTTCCGGCCGCGATAGGCTACGGTGACTTGCTCTACACTTGATCGCGGATTTTACATTAAATAATAATTTGAATCATACAATAATGTAAATAAGGCTAAAATAAAATATTAATTTAATTTTTAAAAACTCAATCAAAATATTTATAAATTTGGTATTTAATTTAAAATGTTTTCTGTGGATGAGACTGCAACTTAGAGTTTACTAAAGTTAGTAACGTTGGGCGTTAAGGAATTTTTTTTGGACATGTAGGTATGTATTACCCTATTGGGTATTTTTACATTACATTGGACCGAAGTTTGTTTTTGCCTTCTTGGACATGCAATATGTTTTTGGACGTACGTTCGCCTCAGATAATCAGATCAATTTTTCGGGGGACATTATCGACGTTGAGAATTGAGATGGATTTCTAGGATATATTTTATTGGTATGCTATTCGCGTGCGTATACCGCAATCGTTACATCGTGTATACCTATATATATATATATATATATATATATAGTGCGGCTTGCAAAACGTTTTAAATTGCAGTATACGACAAAATCCGGACGAATTCATCTTTCGATATATCTTATAATATTATAATTTATAATATAAACGCGCGTATTACAACATTGTTGCAGCTCACACAACAATCGAAACGAAAAACAAAACATCTTGAAATAACCGACCTCTTTTTTTTTTTTAGACGCACACGATACACCGCGCATTTGTGTACCTAAATATATCTGGCCACATCACCGACGACGTGCGATACTTAGGTATAGGGCGACGACAGCCGACAGGCGAGAAGATCGCTTTGCACAACTCGTACGCGCACAAGTACCTCGTAAATTGTCTTTGGACCGATTCTGACCAGCGTATCGTAATTTATTATTATATTGTACTACGCCGACCAATCCGAATAATTGCGTATGTTATTATATTGTACTCGGAATTCCAGAGGACTGACGTGTGTTCTCTATAAACCAGACCGGATCGAAGAACAATAGATGAGCCCCATAACAATATATAGTGTTCCGTGTAGGTAACTATTAATATACATTTAAGTACGTCAATTCTTTATTATAGATACGAGCATTATAATATACCTACGTAATATATATTATTATAATATGTACACGATGTTATAACATTGTACGTGTGTCACGTGTGTGTAAATTACGTTTTCCTCAATTACTTAGGAAAAGATCATTGTCAATAGAATATCAAAATATACACTTCAGAGTATAGTTAGTATTTTTAGTGTGAGGAATCACAAGGGGCCGGGAGGCAGTTGCCTCTCCAGAAATAATATCGAGAGGAACTATTCTCATTTTAAATGGATCATTAAATTGTGATTAATTTTTGACCCCCCCCCCCACAATTAGAGCCAAGTGCCGTCTATGCACTTGAGCCCACCCCCTCCCAACACGAATATTTATTAAATATTATGATTTACGACCAATTCCAATATTTTGATCTTAAGAGTTTCTTGACAATAGACTTGGTTAATTAGTCTTATAATTAACTCCAAGTTGAATTCTGACGGTTTACGATAAAATGGTAGGTATAATTATTAAGTCATTTTAGCACTTTAGGTATACATTTTTACAAGCCTGGGCATAAACGAGTTAAAAAGTTAAAGTTAATTTTAACTTTTTTGAATTTAATTTTCATTGACTTATTTTTTAACTTCACTGATTTTTATTGATATAAAATCAATAAATAACGAGTTACGTTTGATCAAATCCAAGTTTCATTAATCCATAAATAATTAAATAATAAATATAACACAATTATAATTACTTTTTATTATTATAAATCATATTACTGACTATTTATATATTAAAAAATAAAAATAATTAACTTAAGTTAATAAGTTAATTGTAATTGTCCTTGTAACTTAACTGAGTTAAAATAAAAATTAGGATAACTATTAACGTTAAACATTTTTCAAATTTTTTCTATCAACTTAACTTTACTCAATTAAAAATTATCATTAACTAACCCAGGCTTGCATTTTCACCCCTAATATTTACTCTTCACATTACATCAATGGCATATTTCAAGTAGGGGTGATAGAACTGATTCTATGAAACAGTATAATACATATTTTGTTTGACTTTATCTTGATAATAAGCATAGATTAAAATCCAATTACATAATGTTAGAAATTTAAAGAACCCAACACACATTTTTAATTATAGCGATCAATGAAGTACAAGGGAAAAACAAGAGTGCCAAGGACTCCGAGCCCACAAGTGGAAAGTTTACTGTGGGTTTGGATTCATTGCACTGCAGTTATCATCATCATCATCATTGTGAATGCATTAAAAATCAAAATATCCAAATTCACATTGGGAATCATGCATTCAAATTCTCATAGATTTTATAGGATTTGTAGTTTTTTCAATACCCCTTCTATCCGCCTTTACAAAGAAATGTGTCTATAGGGATGCCACTGATTCGTATCGTATTATTTATACGATGAAAATAGATAACTACATAGGTAAGGTAAACACTCGAAAGCGGTTTTGCCTACGTAATATACGCTCAGGCTCTCTTAATATAAAATATTATATCCATTGTACAAGGTGCCGTTCCAAACATGTGTGCGGTTTTTTTGGTTTTTTGTTCACAAGTCGTAGAAAAACGAACAATGCCTGTATCCAAGAAAAACTGCCGCAAATGAAATGCGCAAAAAAATGTATAAATAAATATATCGAATCTCGGAGATATACGCGTATATACGTGTCTATTGTTATATACGTATATAACGCGAGCATTGTGCATGCAGATGAAATACTTTTCGTGATATTCGCTGCACAGATGCCAAGTGCCAAGTGGAGTTGCCATAATTTATAGCGTGCCGCCGACGGAGACTATTGGGAAAAATATAAATAAAAAATAATGTTCTCATCGCGATTTATATATTAGCGCATTAATTATAGTGTATACGATATAATATACATTATTGTGCCTTCACCACGTGTAACGGGAAAAAATTTCGAAAACAGGAAAGAAAGAAAAAACATCCGATAAGTGCTCGCGACTGGCGACCGCGGTCTGTTAGTGATCTACTCGTTGTGTTGTGTTGTATATAATAATATTATATTATATATATCGACGAGTGCGTATAATACACGCCCACTCGAGTATGGCGTATTATATTATAATAATATTATATAATTACGCGTGCCACGATCGTGAGATGGTCCCGTGACCCAGGCTGCGTCACCAGGGACGTGCATTTGGGATGGGCAACATATTATTTGTGTCGGTAAATAGTTAGTTTAAGAAATGTATATTATAGTTAGGTATGTGTAAAATACAAATACGTATATCATACGATTTAATTCATCTTGGTACACATCGGGTCTTTTTCTGATAAGTCCTATACACACAAAGTAGTATAGATATATTTAGGTACCTATAGGTTAGCGAAACTAAATATTTAAACGTGGTTTTTTTTGTGATAATAAGTATGCGAAATGGAAATTCTAATTGAATGCCATAAGATTCATTTTTTTTTGTTTCAAACATTAAAAAAAAATATTTAATGCAATAAAATGTTTCAAATTGTCTAAACACCTATTTTCTTGTTTCTTGGTCATATTTTTAAAACGGTTGTTAAAAAAAATGTATTAAAATTGAGAGACTATCCTTATATAGTAAGTACCTGTTTTGTTTTACACTTAACTATTTAAAAAGGCAGGTAAGTGGATGTCGCTCAGCTGTACAGTAGGTTACAAGTTGGTCATTGTTTAATGGATTGTATTAAACCTGAATTCAATGATATAATATCATTGTATAAGAAAAACGATTCTGAACGGAGACGGTTTGTCAGTCTGTATATTTTATATTGTCATTAATTATTATAACATGTAAGTTGTTTTAATAATTTTATTTTATTTT
>WHPZ01576857.1:0-18883 GCA_016617965.1 Macrosiphum rosae
AATAGTATACATTCCGAAATATTAGTAATTGGAATTTGGAGTAGACCACGAGGATTAAAAAAAGTATTTAGTATTCTAGAATAAAAATACAAATAAAAAGTATTTTTTAAGTATTTAAAATACATTGGTCGAAAAGTATTTAAGTACAAACATTCGAATACCTACTTAACAAGACTGTCTACTTGCGTGTTACAACGTGTAAGATTATTATATGGCATTTTAACTACACTAACCTGGTGTACAAGTAAAACTGGATCTTCGGATGAGGGCACGTGAACGGAGGTTCGACGCACGACGAAGAGTTGAACAGCTCTTTGACCGAGACCGGCGGAGTCGGCGTGGTCTGTTTCTGGACGGCGTCCTGCTGCTGTTGCTTGGTCGGGCGGCCGATGGCGTTCGCCGCAGGACCTCCGTTGGCGGAGGCTACAGGTATGGCGCGCCCCTTCGGCAGTGGCGTCTGAAGTCTCGCTGCAGGGGCGTCTCTACCCTGACACAGTATTTCGCCTGAAAAGCGGATACGTTAGGTCACGTACTTGCGATGTATAATATTTAGGCTGGATGATGCTTTTTATATAGACGTTCGGTCTCCTTTGATATACATATTATGTCGGTAGGCAGTAAAAGTGGCAGTGAAGTATGGGAATATATTTCGTAACCTTTACGATACAATAATAAGGTAGGTAACATATTATACAAAAGGTGAAATTTAAGCGTGCTCACTCTTTATGTTTGTGTTTATTATATTCAAATTCTGATTTTTGGAATTTTTAAATACACTTGAAGACTATATTTTCGAATGATTGAGATTTTTTGTACCACTTAAGGATGATGATCCTACGACAATACGAACTCCTGTTTTTCAAATAGGAACCTGCACCTTTTTTCACTTTTAATTATTCAGCAGATATTTTTTATTGAGAATTTTTATATATCTATATAAAAATTCGAACCAGTAGATTATGAGTTATGTAACTTTGTTTACTAAGGATAATTTATGTACATGGTAATTGATTAAGTAGATATGGGGGGGGCTTAGATGATTTGAAAATGTTAGTAATAACTAATAAGGTACCTACTAGAGATCAATTAATATAAATAATTTGTAAAAATGGTCCAAGTATAATAAATTCTATTAATATCCTACTACATCCAATATAATAATATAATAAAGATTGTATCACTACGGGACATATCTTAAGTGGGACAAAAAATATCAGTTTTTTCAAAATACGGTATTTATTCTCTTCAATAGTAACTATATACTTAATATATATCCTAAAATTCATAATTTGAATAAATGTATTCGATTTAAGGTGGAAATGGGGGAGGCTATCATTTTACTGATAACAGTTATAGGCTGAATTCTATAATTTAATAAATCATTTTTTATTTTAATTTTATAGTTATACATTATTATTTCATACATTGGCTTAAAAATAATTATTTTTTTTAATATCTCAACTTTTATTAGGATTTATTTATTTGATATTTCACACCATATTTTGTCGTTTAATAGGGCATTTTAATAAACATATTACATTAAAATGTGTTATTACATAATTTAGTGCGTTAAAGTCTTTTTATTTATGGTAATGTTGGGCCCAACAGCTGTAATCCAAGGCCTCCAGAACATAATATGATTATTTCAGCGGCGTTGTAGATATTCGTCATCCAACACTCCATTTCGTAATTAATAGATTTATCGAAACCAAAACAAATAGTTCAAAGTTCTAACGCACGTGCCTTGTTAATTTCTATTTTTGGGATCCTCTCCCCTTCCCCCCCATCTTACTGACTCATATGAGACCTTATATTTTCAATTTTCATCCCCACCAAAGCTTAAATATATCGAAAACTCGCTTTAACATCGTTGCCTATTATATGATGGTCGTACACAATCATTATACAGCTGCAGTTATATATAGGCACTGCACAGATTATATCTTACAACTTAATACAGTGCAACCTCCCCTAACGGACACCTCTCAATACCGGAAGTCTTCTTAGGAACCAACTGCAAACTCTCTACAATCTGGACCCTCTGATTCCTTTTAATATCGGATACCTCCGAAAAACGGACAAAATTTACGTGACCGAGAGTTTATGCAGTTTTTAGAGGTTTCACTATACCTATATATTTTTTTATTTGATTTATGTATACACTATTATTTTATATATTACTAGAGTTAATGTTTTTAATAGCTTAACACATATTATTTTTTATTTATTTTATATTTTATACCATCTTTTTACGTTTCATAGGGTATTTTAATGAGTACCTATATAATATTATATTTAAATGCATTACTGCATAATTTAGTGCGTTAAAGTCTTTTTATTTATGGTAACGAGAAACGACTACTTATTTTTCCGTTGACGATATTGTCGTTTTAACATTTAAGGAGTGAGTGTGAGATTTGTTGATTTATATTTTTTAGACCATCTCCTCTCTTCCCCCTCCTCTGTCTTACAGTAGGCTTTTATGGATCCGTATTTTCATCTCCACCAAAACTAAAATAATATATCGAACACTCGTTATAGAATCGTTGCCCACATGATAATCGTGCACAATAATTATACAGCTGCACTGCTGCAGTTGTAGGCACTGCACAGACCAAGTCCCATAACTTAATATATCATTAAAATGTATATTTTAATTATATAATTAGTGATATAATATGATATGATTAAATAGGTATTAACACCACAGTCGACCCGAACGATCGCGAGCACGTACCGATTGCGACGAACGTGAACAGGTATAGCAATGTTTGGTAACTCGTGATTGTATGGCCGGCCATGGCTCTTTCATGTTCATGCTTGGTGTCAGATCATTCTGGAAAATAAAAAAAAGACAAAGTGATATTAATGATTGTAATATTTTTAATTGATGCGCGAATTAGGTAACAAAACAAAGATATTGTCTCGCGGTCCGAGATAAAACGTAATTATTATAATATAATTGCAAATAGGTACTCTTTATTGTACTATTGTCCAGTATTTATAACATCATAGGGTATCCCACAAAGTATGCACTTTTTGAATTAGGTGGAATTTTTAAATTTCTTGTATGCACCACTGTTCTCGTGCAGGATATCGTTTTTCAATCGTTAAGTCGGAGACGTGGCCTAATTATGTAAATAAATAGAAATAAATGCATTTTCATTAAAAATTTTATAAATTTGTTCATTTTTTAAAAAGCGCATACTTTATGGGACACCCTGTACACATGCGGCATCGACAAAGTTGCTATTTTGTTTCTTTTCTACGCGTATGACGACGATTTACCCAATTCCGTTCGATGCATAAAAATAACGTTAATTGTCGAGGTCGTATTTTTAGAAAGCTCATATATACAAATCATTAAAAATGTTACTTAAAATTCAGGTTGCAAAAAGATTTAATCGACATTCAATTTTTTAATAATGTAAATGAATGTAGGTATCTACTTGGTACACCAAACCTATACACACTGCAACATACCTTTGCACGAGGACCTAAATAAAATAGATGCAGTACAATACTATTGTAGAATGTTGATTGAACATACAATATTTAAGAATAAACGCGATCGTATTTTGTAATATTATAAATGCAATAATATATTGTAACATGATGGACTAATATTGTTCGTATACAATTATTTAGACGTGTCCACATTGATCATAAAAAATAATACTTTTAGTTTAAACCAAAACGAATTAGAGGTCGTAAGCTGGTCATAGTTCAAATTATATTTTAATTTTTAATCATATGTAACATAACATTGAATTCGAAAGTTTTGAAATCAATGGCATTAGCCATTATAAGTATTAACCATTTCTAAATCACGTTTCCGGCGTTGTCTGTTTGTTATTATGTTTTTATTAAATTAAATATCAATGTGCTTAATGTTCAAGTCCCGAGCACAAAAGTTCGTGGGACAATCATCTGCGCATGTGCAGTTTATCAGCGAACTTCACAATAAATTGTCATTATATATAATATTATGAATATTGAATACGTATATACACACACGATACACACAAATATGTATATATAGAAGTATTTGACAAATCAATCGACACTATAATATATAATTGAACTTGTTATAATATTATATTATGGGGAATTTTGTCCTTCCCCGGGAATTTGAATCGCGAATAGGTACGAACAAATTATTTGTATCGTGACATTTACATCATTAATAATTATAATTTTATTGTGTTACGAATATTTTAAAACAATAAATTGTAATTATTATAAATCTAATATTATAATGACACAAAGCCATACGAAATAAAACAATATAAGTTATGGTTTGATATTATATTAAAAACAGGTATTTAGAATCTTATCATTACCTATTTATTTGTACACTGTACGTGATTTACCTACACTATTGAATGACACTTAGAATTGCAACGTCTGTCTGCTTTCCTACACTTCCATTTATTTGTACTTGCAAAACTTTAATCGTTATAATAATATTGCTTTAAAATAGTCAGAATATAATTAAATTATAAACAATAATCCTATATTATATTCATTTTTTCCATCAATAGTGTATATAAATATAATATTATTATCCGTTACCTATATTGGTAATGCTAAATTTAATACGAAATATTGCACGAAAATAATTTGTTTGTATTCCTCTCGATTCGATTCGATTTCAGGACGAAATTTCACAAATTTCCGAATTTCAACGCAAGTATCCACGGCGCCCGTAACATTTATCGGGTTCAAGGCGGCGCTTACTATAATGTATGTAGATACACTATCTTTTCGTCGCGTCAAGTTCGTTTGTTTTTGGAAAGTCTAAGAAATTGTAACCCTCTGTCGCCACGCGTTTATCAGGTATTATATTATATAGGTATAGGTACCTATATAATATTATTATACGATAATATGCTGCAGCAATAATAAGCGCGCGCGAGCACACGTCATATTATTATTATTATTATTGTGGCCGTGCTCGAGTGTTCCACTGTCCAACCGGTATTGGGTGTTATACCGCGGTAACCGGCCCGCCGCAGTGTGATGTAATTGCAGAAACCCGGGCGCGCAACCGGGTCAAGGTTGCAGTTATAATAATATTATATTATCTTTTTACTTTAGCGTTTCTTCATTACGATTTCGAGATGATTGCTGAAAAATGTTGCCGATTCACATCGCGGTGGACGGCGAAGATCGATCCCGCCGATGAGAGTCGATCCGTCATCTTCGTGCAACCGCGACGATAATAAACACAAATAATTATAATATAGGTAAGTGCCCCATACGGCATACACACACATAATACGCATATAATATAGGTACTAACCTACCTATTATTATTATTATCGTGGCTACTCAGCTAATTTTACTGGACCATAAAACATAAAAATAATAATAATACATGTACCTATACGGCTCGACCGCAAAAGAAAGATAATGACATTGTGCATGTATAATATTTCCAACGGGTGATTAAAGCTGCTGCGACGACCTTGCGAATAATGCAACACACATTATGCCACTCGCGGGGTGAAGTGTACAGGGTGTAACAGTATGACCTCGACAAAATTCAATAACTTTTAAATATTTAAACATTTTCTTTTTTTTTTTTATATAAATTTAATTTATAGACACTCGCGGTGCTACAAATAGGAACAGCATACAATTTGGTTTTTTTTTCTTTATAATACTGAAAATTTTAAATTTTAAATTTAATTACTTTTTTTTTTTTGAAAAATTCAAAATAGCCAATTGGTAAAAGTAATTCAAAAAAAAATTTTGTTGGTGAAAATGTAGATTTAACTCGAGTAGTTTATTTTTTTTATTTTTTTTTGAAGAATTTAAAACGTAATAACTTGTTTCAAAATATTCTTTTTGGAATAAGTATTATATTTCTCAAATGATTTACTATACATATAATTTAAATAATATTTTTTTTCATACGTTTAACTATAATCTCAATTGTTTTTATCTTTATTTGTCAGGTCTTTCTATACACCATGTATATTTAAGAAGTGATAATATTATTATATTGTGTGATTCGTTGAAAATGCCACAACCTTCAGATCCAGTGTAATGTATAGTGACAGGAAATGCGATTAGTCTTGGAATCTTGTAAAAGCTCCAACAAGTAATAATATTAAATTACGTAGGTATTATAGGTATACACTTAGTCATAATATAGGGGAAAAAACGCAACATTATTCAAGTTTGAAATGTATTAGTCATTAGTGGGATAATATATCATGATACCACGATACGATACAATAATCGGCATCCTTCAGACTTAATTAAAAATAATTCTCCTTGCTTAGTTTATTCCGCAATTTTTATTTTAAAAGGATAATCGATATAGTAGCGTTTAGCGATTCAAATTTAAATTTGACGATATACAAAATAATAGCTCATCGGGTAATATTTTGCAAATAATAAATTTAAATCTGTACATTTATCTGACAAGCTAATATGCAATATATGTTTCATTAAAATGTCGACGTTAAACACGTGTTTATAATTTAATATAATACTTAGGTAAACGTTTGAATATAATTATATTAGGTACAGCAGAAAAACATAGTTTTTGTGTTTAAAATTACAATAATTTAGCGTAGACAGAGACATTCATATGGGTATGATATAAATTATCAAACTGCATAAACGAACAATTTACGAACAATTTGCAAGATATAAAGAGACCTTGGCATACATTTACTCCAATTTGTTTTTCAATAATATTTCGTATATCTGCGTGTGTGTTATATAATGAATTATAATAATATGTACTCGCACATTTTATACATGGAAATATGGAAATAATGATATTTTTAGGTAGACCACAAAGTAAAAACAAAATAAATAATTATTGTAACTACTATTTAACTACGATTTGTTATGTACAATAGTTATTAATGTAGAAGTTATACTAGAAAACATAATATAGGTACTTAAATAGTCAAATTACATAGATAAGATCACTCGAGCGTACAATACATATATTATTATGACAACAAACATCTTTGAGCCAATAACCTTAAAAACAAACGAAAGAAAGGAGCCAACATATTATTGGTATATGTATATTATTTTATATATCGGACTTCTAAAATTATTAAAATATGCCTATTAATATCGGTGATAAGAAATTTCTAGAAATAATAATAATGTACCTATGTGTAAGAACAATAGACATTTGAGCTCCACATACATATATTTTGTTTTTATTGTTAAATACTGAAAATTAAAAATAGCCAATTCGTAAATCTAATTTTTATAGGAATTTTGATGGTAAATGAGTTTATTTTTTAATTTTTTTTTTAAATATCAACAATTTTTTTGGAGTACCTAAATTAATAATAAGAAACGCCATCACTTTTTTTTAAATAATCTTTTTTGGAAATTTCCTGACATAAGTATATTTCTTATATTATTTATATGATTTTCATCATTTTTGTTATACGTTTCATACTATTATCAATTTTATATTTTTATTTGACAGGTGTTATTCTGTTAAACCCTGTATATATATAGTAGTCAGAATTTTAATTATAAAGATCAAGAAAAAAAGAATTAATAACCAAGAAAATCGAATCCGAAATCAAGTGAGTGTTTTTATATCAACTGTTAGTATATAATATAGTATATAGGTACGTGTATATTATAATGATATCACACTTTATAGTAACTATATAGTGCATTACCCATTGTTCTCTGAGGTTATTTTCTAATCTCACGAAAATTAATTCGTTTTTACGGAAGACTGAACTGTGATGTATATTTCTCGCACTGCGATCTCGACACCACAAGTGAAATTTTGGTAGGCACTTTGAAGACGTATATTATTATGCATAATAATGTTATTATAGTATAATATTACATAATTCCATCGTCATAATAATAATATTATATTATGCACATATCACTGCTCTATTGTAATAGCGCATGACACGGTTAAAAGTACTTTTGTGTTAATCAACACATTCGTGGCAATTCGTTATAATGAAAAATCCGATGAAATTATTATTATATTATATGGTCATTGTGTATAGGTACGTTTATAAAAATATTATCGTTGATGGCTCAATTATTAGGGTACATGCGATTTTTAGTAATAACAGTGACAATATAATATATAGATATTAGGTACACTAATAATGTATTTAGGTAGTAGATGATATAATTATACATCTGTTGACTGTTACCAAAGACCTTTTTAATAAATTCAACAGGTGGTAGGATAACTACCGTTCTAATGATTACGATCAAAAGATATTTTATTCTTAAGAGGAAGCCACAACATGATTTTCGCTTGAGAAAAAGAATCGTTTAAGTCTGGTGTGATACTTCTGTATAATGAACACTATACAGTATACACATTTGAGACGGATGAATAAAAAATAAAATACGCTATTATTTTCTATAATCATTACTAAGGTACCTAGTTATAGGGGATATCGATTAGGTATTACAAATCAGGTGAGTATGTGAGATTAATAAATTATCGATTTAGGCACAATATACGAGTTTATAAGTATGTAGGTATAATAACAGTGACATTATAAATAATATACACAAATAATGTAATAAAATGTATATAACATCAGGTGGTAAGATATACTAGAGTAGTAACTACACTAGTAACTAGACTACTAGAGGACCGCCGTTCTAATGGTTTTTTTTTATTGATAAGTAGGAGTTTTCATCAATAGGGAAATTCATAATTCTACCTTGAATGTATTTTTCATAAATTTTAGATAAATTAAGGTATATTATTGCTACAGTTTTGTATATCACCTAGTTTATAAATAGGAATCAGGTACTATAGGTATACAATTTTTGAATAATAATGGATATTTACCCGTCAACAGAGATCAAACGATGTATTCTTAAGAGGTCGTCACACACTGACGATTTTCGTTATACAAAAATAATCTTAACGTGTATGTAATACCGTCTATATAATTTCCTTTTATAAAGACACAAATTGAATACGAATTTTATTCCAGTAAATACACGTTTATAATAGGAATAAATAAGAAATACAATGTACACAATTTAAGAGTTTATGAGTATAGGTACTTAATAACAGTGACAATATAATATTCACAAATAATGTAACATAATATTTATATCTGTTATCAAAGACATTTTTAATAAACTCAACAGGCGGTATGTTACCAGAGGATCGTTCTAAGGATTTCGATCAAAAGATATTTATTTATTCTTAAGCCACAATATGATTTTCGTTTGAAAAAAACAATCGTACAGGTACAACAGGTATGGTGTAATACTTCTATACATATATAATGACATATAATATATACTATACACTATTACACTATATACAAATTTTTCAAAAATAATTAATCCGCTATTATTGTCTACAATCTATATTAAGGGACCCGGTGCCGATGCCATTTTGTCCTCAAAAATATACTCTGAGGGGAATAAAGATACCACCTTGTAGAATCAACTAAATTTCATCATTCCTTTTTTTAATTGCTTGAGGAAAATATTCTACAGCCCTCATTGATCTCTGTTATTCAATATTTTATTCTCAAACTTTATAATATGTCTAACAAAATACAAGATAAAAAGCATATTTTTAAAAAATTTTTAATACAGTTATTTCAAATAAAATACAAAATCTGAGATCGATGCAGGCTGTAGGAGTTCTTCTTCTTCTTTCAGATAAAAAAATAGTCATCAAAATCCAACATTCCCACAAAGCTTGAGAGTTATTCCCGTAAAGTCTTTTTTTTTTCGATATAATACACCCTACAACCCCCCTAAATAGGTATCGGGTAGTAGATTAGTGGAAAAGTCTTATAATTGAAGTGGCAACTAAAATATATAATTTAATTTTCAAATTTTATAGAATTGTGAAAAATTTGAAAAACTGGCACCGGGACCCTTAAAGTAGTTTGAAATTTGAATTTCGACTGTGACAATCGCGTGGGTGAGATGTATTTAATATGTATTCCGCATATTTATAGTAAAAATAATCGAACTAGGCGCAATATACGCGTTTATATAAATACCTACCTAATAACAGTAACAATATTATAATGTGATATAATTTATATAACATACCTACTATCAAAGAAATGTTTAATAAAATCAACAGGTGGTATTATATACTATAGGACCACAGCGGCGCCCTTCTATTGGTTTTGGTCAAACGATGTATTCGTAAGAGGACGGCACACACAGACGATTTTCGTTTGACAAAAATAATCGTAACGAGTGAGTAATAATTCTTTATAATGTCCTTATGCGAAGACACAAATTGAATACGAATTTTGTTAGATACCTACCTACGCATTTAATACGCTATTATTGTATATAAACGTAGTTGGAATTGCGACGGAGAGATTTAATTGGCGTTGTAATCGTTTCCTATTACGCATATACCTGTAATTTATTATTATTATTAACACTTTTCCATCGATATTGTGAGTAGGTTTTTTTTAAAAAATCGATAGAATTACATTTTTTTGTATAAAACATACAGTTAAACTTCCTTATATACAACGAACTACCATTTAACAACATTCTTAGTTTAACGAATTGTTGAGAACCAAAGAATTATATTTTAACGAATGTCTCTATAGGTAATACGATTTTTTTTTAGTTGCCCATGAGACTTTGTAATACAGAAGTTTCACTATAGTTAATATGAATAGGTATATAATTTTTAAAATTTTGTTATTTTTAGAAATGGAGGGATTATTTTTATCTATACTTGCAGGCTACCAGCTATTGCGTACTTTAAAGTAAACTATAATCTATTAATTCTAAGTATAATTTAAAATCAAACATATAAGTTATAAACTATACATTTACATAATATTGAACGTATTAGCAATATCCATTATTGATTTTGATACATTTGTAAGCAATATTGTTTTATCAGTTATCAAATTTGAGAAACAAACGCGAACGAACCTCTTCTAGTAAACAATTTAACGATTTCGAGCACACACTTACAATTCTCCAATATATTTTTATCTAGATTCTCCTCACGATTATGTGGGAACTATAATAGAGAGCGCAGTAAGTAAAGTTTAGTTACTATAAGCTTTATAATAGTTATATAAATATAATAAATCGATTTCAACACGATGAGATTAAATAAAAATCTACCACCAAATATAGTTTAAATCTCTAAATGACAGATTATATGAGAAAGATAGCTTAAATTGTTTTGAAGTCTGTGAAGAAGCCTCGAAAAAAATAAAAATAACGCATAAATATTGTACTATACTTGGTTCGTCAGTTAGCTCAAAATCTATAACGACTTCTGAATAGATTGTAGTTGTATTATGTAGTTATTGTAGGTGCGATGAGTTAAAACGTATCAAAGACTCAAAATCATCGTATTTCTTATAGTTAATTACAGTTTGAGATAACTTCTTGCACCGATTACAAAAAAGTGATATTCGAAAAATTTGAGAGTTTTGAGCCTTTCAGACAAAGCAGTACAAATTGGAAAGAGGATGGGATTTGTAACAATTATTGAAATCAAAAGAGTGTATACTTTAGAGCAGAGGTATTCAAACTGGGAGTCGCGTCAAGGAACCGCAAACCAAAATAAATGTACCTAGGTAATATAAAGTATAATTAACATAAATAATATTTAAAATTATTATACCGATTATGGAAACGATACCGAAACACACGCGACCTTTAATTGATTACCTATAGTTCATTTCTAGTACATACTTAAGTCGTAACTTCTATGATTACTTATCTCCCTAAACTCTAGAGCATTTATTCGCTAATTTTATTTGAATATTTTGGACATTTTTAATGCAACAATTCCCGAACCTTGCAGTCATATACGATTATTATGTTCGGGCTTAGTGAAGTCGAGCCAAGTGTTTTTTTAAGCATAATATTTATCTTTTGAACGGCAAAATTTCTGTGACTTTATAATATATCTATTATACCTTTAGTCTTTACCATCTGCACGATAAGAGTAGCGTAAAAAAAGAAATTGGTTCGACCGTATTAAAAATCGGTCATTACCTACATTCGCTTTGCTATACAGAACGCCCACGAAATGCTATATAGTATATAATATACATAATAGTAATAATATTATATTATAATACCTACCAATTGACTATTATTGGTACGAAACCTGGTATATACCAGCTGGGTATACGATTTAAAATGTTTATCCGATTATCGTTAAAAATCTAATTGGAGTTAATTCGGATAGTTAGATAGTTAGGCAAAACGAATTTATTAATTATAGGCTCTCGGCAGAATTTTTTTGCCAGATTTTTTACAATATAATATGTTTTGTATTTTTTGTTACACCTACATTTTTCCCCCAATTATAATAATATTTTTGAATAACATTAAAAAGTAGAATTTATTGTTCGCAAGGTGTGCAACTGTACACCATTCACACGACCTGTAAGCAGCTACGCGTCGGGACAAAGACTGATGTTACCGCGGTTTCAGATAAAATTAATGAAATCGATGAAAAAGTAGATTTAGTTTTCATTAAGAGAACGCAACCCGTTGTTGCAAATTTGTTATCTACGTCTTGCACACGTACGACATAGTAAATTTGTTAATATAATGTGCTGTTAGTTTTGATATCAGAGTGAATAATATTGACCTATCATCAATATTTTCGGGCAAGAACATTATCTGTGCTCAAGCGTTTGCGATATTTTTATATTTTAATAATTTTCAAGCGTGATATTTTAATTTGTGATATTTTAACACATACCCATATAATGTTTGAAACATCGAAAAAATCACCGACGCTTAAGCACAGATAATGCTCTAACCTATGAGTTTGATAACTGGTCAATTCACTCTATAATCAAATCTAACAGCACACTATATTGAAAATAGTAAACGAAAATTGTCTATGTCGTACGATTGAAAGCGGAAACAACAAACGCATCGGTAGCGTCCTCTTATTTCTTAAGAGTGTCGGTGCTGATTTTTCCAATTTTCCGAAATTCTATACTATTTGAAAATTATGTTTTATATTTTAGTTACTACCTTAATAGTTATAATACTTTTCTACTAATCTAAAGCTCAATACCTATTTAGGGGGGGGGGGGTCAATACGGTGTATTATATTAACGAAAATGACTTCACAGAAAAAACTCTCACGCCCTGCGTAGAATAGTCAGATTTTGTTAATTTTTTTTTTATATTTTAAAGAAGAGAACATTTTTCAGGTCAGATTAAAGGCTGAATTTTTATTTTACTTTAAAAAGTGGTAGAAAGATACGTTTGAAAAAGAACAAATATTGTGCATTATACAAATGCATATTTTAGATTCTATAATTATAATTTTGAAACTCGAGCTTTAATCCGACCTGAAAAATGTTCTCTTCTTTCAAATAAAAAAAAAAAATTAACAAAATCCTACAATGCTACAGGGCGGGAGAGTTTTTTCTGTAAGACATGTTTTTGTACTAAGAAATGCACCGGCTCCAACGCCCTTGAGGAAACGTCGAGTGTTCTTATTCCCGTCTTACCAACGCATGATTACAATTTTAAAATGCTCTAAATATTGTTTTAGTAAAATATCGTCAAAAAACCTTCGCTGGAGCCCTGAGGGATAGTATATAGCTATAATAGTGTACTTATCTTTCAACTCTATTTTGGTCAATAATATTCATTTTAATATTAAAAATGACACGAGTGAAATTCGATCTTCTGAAAGTAAAAATTGCCACGATAGACTGATACAACGCAGAGAGCGCACGACTTCCTCTCAAGTATAATAATATTATTATTATTATTATATGGAAATTACGAGTTAAGGGGAAAATGTATTTAAAATAGTTGATAAAGTCTATGTTTTGTGGTGCGATATCGGTATTTAGAATTTATGTTGTTAGCCGTTAGTACAGAGCTCTAATTGATGAGCTAAAAATGTACTAAATATGCATTCAATGTATGTGCTTAAAAACAGAAATTCCTATGTATACCTACGCTTGAAAAGTTTTTTTTTATTCGTTGAGTTCCATGTTTTTACATTGAAAATTCCAGTAATTTTGTTTTAAATTATACGAGCTTTGAAGTATAAAATATACTTTCGAATTCATGATTATAGGTATATGGGGCAAGATTAAAATCTCAAACAAATGTTCGCGTTCTGTATAATGAAATTTTTTATCAACAATTACTATTACAAATTGTTGGTAAAAATAAAATCATAGAATAAATACACTAAAAACTTGGAAATTTCGTAAAATACCTATTAATATAAGTACCTAATAAATCCAATAAGCCAAAAAAAAAAAACAATAAAAACATGCAACTGCTAAGTTCGAGCCATGCGACCATAACCAAGACTGGACTAAGCCATTCGTAGGTCCTATAATTATTTTGTGGCTCATTATATTTTCAATTTTTTTTTGTTTCTGCAAAACCATCTTTTAACAACAGTTCGAGACAACAACAATACGAAAACACCATTGTTGTGATCTGAGTTTGGAGGTCGAAGATATCAATAAATTATTTTTCATTCATCTACGCATAGTCGGTCCCCTCGAACGGAGCCAGTGGTTTAAATATATAATTTAATGGTATAATATACAGAAATACATGGCAGATAAAATAACTTTTGTTCTAATAAATGTTAAAACATTTTTTTTCATATAATTTATAGACACTTAAGCTACGATTGTAAAGTAGGTATATATATTTATTTATTTTTTAATACCAAACATTTTAAGCACCTATTACATTTTATTACATTATTTTTTGGAAAAATCTAAAAAGTCATGTAAATCTAGTTGTTAGACCAATTTTGATGGTCAAAACGTTTATTTGAGTCAAGTAGATTATCTTTTACAATTTTTTCAAAATACCTATCAACATTATTTTTTGCAGAGTAAGCTAATTTGAAACGTAATATTTTTTTAAAAATAGGTACTTATGCTTTTTGGGAATTTCCTTACAAAGTATATTTCTTAAGTTATTTATTATACATATAATTTTTGTCACACGTTTAACTAGTATCAGTTTTATTTATTTGTCAGATATTTCTGTAGTTACATCCTGTATATCTATACCACGATATTGGCGAAAACGACATTATGATGAGCAGTTTTCATTTTGGCAAAATTTCTAAAATCACATATCGTTTGGGCGAGTTTATAATATAATATTATGTCGTTTGGTTGAAATTTATATGGATATGACTAAGGCATTACCCATTTTTAGAGGTTTAGGACTTTCTCTGCAGTTATAGTTTTAACTATAGTTGGGTTAAAATGTTTCTTGGACACGATTTATTCAAATATATAATACTACAATGTCATATTGTAGTGTTCATAATATGATGTAAATCGTAAGAAATCTAAAAGCCAAATATATCTTAAGTAAACACAAATAGTTTTCTCGACTTCAGAAGTTTGATGATAGGTTAAAATACTCTAATATCAAAGCTCACGACAAAAAATTTGATGTTTTAAACCCTAATTTGCTATATATTATGTTGCACGAGGGTCAGAACTGCAGGGGAATATACAAACAGACAATAATAATGTATGAGCTGACATCGTGTTAAATAACATTTAATTTAACCCAAACGGTCGGTTAATTTCAAGCCCAATCGACGGATTATGCGTATAACTCGAGTCAATTTTTGGTTATTAGCGCCCAAATGATAATTACTCACGGTACGACTTATGATACAGGTTAAAGAAGTACAAGTGTAGGCATTGATCGAATCTGCGAGTCTGTCGAGTGGCAAATTTCACCGGCGATTCAACCCAAAATGTGGTATTTTTGGGCCAATGTGTACCGTTCTATACCGTTTGGGGGAGTATGTTTATTCTACCGAAAATACCGTTTGTGCGAATAAGTATAGAATATGGACATAGATTTCTAGGTAAATTATAGTTTAAATATTACATTGTAATGTACATAATTATTTTATATTATAGAGTTAAAAAAAAATTAAAACAATAAAGTATAAATCACAAACAATGTACAATATTATTAATAATATGAACTCTAACTTCAAAAATATATCGGTGTAGTTATAAATAGGTAGGTACCTATATTATTATAGTAGCGTACGGTACGGTAAAAAAATTAATAAAATAAAATCGCATGAAAGTCCGTAAAACATACATCACTGACGCGGGTAAAAATAATTTCACTCGCCCAAACGGTATGGAATAATAATACTATTATGAAAGTCGTCCAAATTTTTCGGTGAAAAATCACACTCGCCCAAACGACGGCCTGCGATGTCACGTCCTCATATTATAACATTACAGTACCAATGCAGATGTCGCGGGGGTCGTCGGGTAAAGTCAACACTTCATGAGACGCACAAGTGATAACTACTGTGCGGATATCACACAAACACGAAAATAATTCGTTAACAATATTCATTATGACAATGCGACAACACAGCGGCGTGTGCAGGGTGGAAGAGTTTCGGTGTACTCACGTGCGAATTTTCCGGATTTTCCGTGTCTGCAAGGCGAGCGTCGTACTCTGTCTCCGTCCGTGACCACCGCAGCAACTGAGGCGCACGCGACCAGCGAGTAACTGAACGACTGTCGACTGTTGTCGATGGCAGAAGTCGCGGACCGAGTGAAAGTGAACGGAGGCGGCGGCGGCGGCGGCGTCTTAAATTTTTATTTTCCTACCGTCTCGTCCGAGCGCACCGCTGTTCTGGCCGGTACGTCTACATTTTATACTATTATATATTACTATTATTACTATTATAACTATTATTATTATTACTATTACTATTATTAATATTGTTGTTGTACACCGCGGTCGTCGGCCGTCGCTGGTCTTCTCGTAACGATTACCATTCGTAGGTCATAACAATAATACACCGGGGCTCCCGCGAGACCGCCTCTGAAGTAATATATTACAATAATAATATCATATTGTTAATATTGTTATTACGATGACTGACAAACAATTTACGCATAGCAATTGACTCTTCTCGTAGGTTTTTCTTTTTCTTCTTCTCCTCGTCCGGTGGAAGTCACCGTCCCGTTTTTGGTTTTTCTTTTTACGGTTAACAAAAATGTAAGTGGTGAACACAAATCGTCAACGTCGTAATCGGCGCGAGTTCCGCTCAATGTAATAGTCACATAATATTTTGTGCACGTCGTTTTGATTCTATTAACCGGTCGAATTTCCACAAGACACATTTTATTAAGATTATCTGCAAACAACTGTTGCAGGGTGCTTTGCACTTGAGCTATTACGTAGGTATATTTTAGTACTTACATTTTATGGTTGTAGGCTCTGATTTTTTCAAGTAAAAATTATTGATGGTATTTTAGTGGGGACTCGGCTCGAATAAAATATTCCGATGTTCCGACATCAGTTAATTAGGTATTACTACCTCTTGATATTTTAGAGAACCATTTGTTCATTTAGCTTCACACAGAAGACATCGAGAGGAATGATAACCGACAAAAAGTTATGATTCAATCAATATCAATATTACCCATAAGAACAAAGATGTTATATAAGACACATATTTTTATTATTGAAATAATTGATCGTATGGTTTCAGAGGACAAACATTTTTTGAGTCCGAGTGTTTTTGTCCTTAAAATTATTCCAATTCCAACACCGTTTGAATGTGTGGTCGGCTATTTCGAATATTATTATTTCGTCGTTTATTATATTGCTCGTAACAAGAGATAGGATTTTGTTGGTTTTGGATTTTTTCCTTTTAATCCTTAATTCTAACCTAACCTAACCTAAACCAATAAGCTAAAATTTTTTTTTCAAGCATCATTGTTTCAGAATATTTAAATTTTATTGTATTGCATTTTTGGGCATTTTTAGCTTCAAGTTCATTTTTTGTTTTTTTTTCATACCACGGGTTAGTAATTTCAGATTTCAATAAAATATTTACATTTTTAAAAATATTTTTATTGTTGACTATTGTTATTGAAGGTTTTATTGTTGTGATTAGATTTACCGCGTGCAGCTATGCTTTTATACAGACATAGCTATTATTGAATATTATATTTATATTATACTGTACCGATAATTCAATTTTTATCTTAATTTTTTTTGAAATAATAATTTTATTTTTAATAATTTTGATAGATGTTTTTGGTACTTTTTTAGGTCATCGACATGGTATCTCTACTTATAACTTTTTAAGCATTCATAATAACATGTATGGTAGTTATAATATTATGTTTATCATCAAGGCCCCTCGATTGTGATAAAGCCTTCTGTATGGTAATAATTCGCTTACCTATACCAGGTACATTAAATAATTTTTAATGCCGTAGAAATAGTAAATAAATAGTATAATAAAGTCAATATATGTGTTCACCTTATATAACTTTCATTACCTACTGGTTTAGAAGTCGTAAAATTATTTCTCTTACTCACTCGATTTATTTTTTAAATAAATTTTTACACGCACGATTTGCGTGAATATACAGCGTGATTCGCCAAGCATACGCACCCCCTTCCCTTTTACCTATAATAATGCATTCCTATTGAAACTCCGAGTTTTGGAATTTTTAATTGTTAATCAACTATAATAGTTAATTTTTAATTTAATTCCGTATGTTTACAAATAACATACCTAATATAGACACTTAGATATTTTTATGTCAATATTAATAATAATTGCCCTGTGGGGATGATGCAAACCGTACTAAAGTATATTAAACTTTGTGTTTTAACTGCTAAGATGAATAACTACTGTCCGTGGTTTCGAAGATATGAAGGCTATAATAATATGATGGTTTGAAAATGTTGGTAAATATGAAATATACTACTACTACTACTATACTAACATATTCTTAAATAATTATTTCTAAAAGTTGTCCGAGTATTAAACATAAAACTAAATATTATATCTATTTTATATTATGCTCTAAGGCCCTTGCAGTTACATCAAAAACAAATT
>WHPZ01576860.1:0-12212 GCA_016617965.1 Macrosiphum rosae
TTAGAGTTTTACTGCCACGACATTTACTGTTACACAACTTTTCAGCACCACGACAGGCACAACGTTTATTGTTGCAACCAGTCTTGCAATGGCAACGCTGGTACCCTTGAGGGCCCGCAACAGAACCATTACTAGCTGCTTCTCTCAGTGTCAATCGTCTGCCATCTGCTAATGTTATAATGTGTATAGTTACGCCTTATCTGTGCCCGATAATGTTTTATTGGTTTACCCAATGGCACAATTACTTTAGCGATTACTCGTTGGACATTATTTTATAATCAACATCTCCCATACCAAAAGGTTATTAACGTTATTCACCAGAAAATAAAGATAATTCCCAAATTTGTTGCTAAATAACGTTAAAAACCGCCGAATATATTTTCCGATATAAGATGATTTACCGTAACATATACCTATGACCTATGCAAAATGCAATTAAATGTTAGACTTTTAAATTAATGAGTAATTTCGTAATACTTTTTATAGCAAAAAGTACATTGATGCATATTATAACATGTTCATGTTTAACTATTTAAAAATAAAAATATTAATCATAAAATGAGTTATTGTTTTTTTTTCTGTTATAAAATACAGTAGAAGACGTGCTCTATGTAATATAACAAAATTCATATTTAGTACAAATTGTTTTTAATATTTTGCTATTATAATCATTTAAAAGTTCTATTCCTATTTATCAGATACTTTAATCGATAAGATTTGTAACTATAACGCTTAAAACAATAAATTATATAATATATAGGTTGCAAGGAAATTGTGCACAGTCCAAATAGTATGCCAATGTCCAGTACTTTTTTTTTTCAGATGATGCGCTGACGATTTATGCCGTCGTGTGGAGACTTATTCTTTCAAATATAGTGACACCTGAAAGAAGTACCAACTTGCAATTATTATACTTGTTTGTATTTTACGTAGATATAATATTGTAAAATTTTACAATTATACACAGTTATATTATAATGTACTTAGTTAAAACCACGGTAGATTATAATGGAAAAACTAAACATTTAGTATCAGTATCGTGTAAGGTTGAATTGTATATCAAAACGTTTAAATGTACCAACATTTATCTACACAATTTGAACAACGATTAAACGTACAAAATATATTAAAATAAATTTTTCCAATTAAAATGTTTGGAGAGAAGAAATGGCATTATACATATACGACTTACGCACAATCCACGTATTATATAATTGTTAAATTTTAATTATTTTTTTTAGATTCAAATATAAAAAGGGGGAAAAGTAGGTACCGCTTCGTCAATGAGTAAGTCTAAGTTTTTAGTAAGGTTTTTTAACAAAGTTTTAATCAATTATTTGAATAATAATATTACCATTTTAATACATTTTCGTACTTTTTTCTCCCGATTATTTTAAAAGTACTGAGAATTTTCAATTTTGACTTCCCAATAGAACAACTAGATCCAATTTTCTACCAATAACCTTCCTCTGACACACCAAAAAAACTCATCATTGCAAAATCATTACATTTTTCGTTATATGCTTATTAAAATATAATTTTTTTTTTAATTTTGTATTATAATGACTTCAAATTAAATAAATGTTATCAAAATTGTTAATATTATTTTATGATAATGTATGTTTACCATGATTTAGGATAATAATATTATTTTATATCGTGGTGTTTAATGTTAAACGTTTGTGTCTTATCATACATATTACATAGGTACCCAATAATATTGATTATAATTTATAACTTATAAGATGATTTTATTGTACAGGGAAAAATTATAATTCAAATGTTTATATAATATTCATTAATTAAGTTTGATTGTGTGAATGTATTTGTTAAAGGTTGTTGGACACTTGGACTAGAATTTAACGGATTTACACAATGCAATCAAATTGTGGGAAAGTTTACGGCGAACGGCGTTTACTATCACTATGTCATTCGTGTATAGTGTGTCGTCTCCTCTGTTTAGAAAAAGAACAACGCTTATACTTAAAATTAAAACGGCGCTCCGCGACGTCTGTGTGATCCGATCATGGGTCGGTTGCAATTCACCACTTCACAATCACAATAGATCTATTTTTGTCCCTCTTGATGAGTTCCACTGAGCTTGTAGTATGTTTCTTCAATGTCAATATATAGTTTATCAGAATAATTACTGAAAATGTATGCATAACATGCAGTTACGGCCAAGAAGCCAAGTTCCAGCAACACTAGTGTATCTTTAAATGAAAATCTTCACCTGGTTTTTCAAACCTCCATATCTGTGCTTCCTCTTAAGATTGCCTTTTAAAATTTGAAACATAGATTAAGCTTAATAAGGAGCCTAAGACATTTTACGAATTTCATATCATATAGGTAATGAGATACAGCAATAATAATAGACATAATAAACGAAGAAGGTAATACGATAAACAATTAACAATAACAATATCAACTATAAAATAAGTGCTCATATTCCACAACTAAACGTATACCAATGAGCAACATTATATATAGGTTCAGACATTGGGGCGTGCGATATTTAGGCACTGCAGTCTGCAGTAATAGTGTTTTTGTGCCGCCCTCGATTTAAATAGCTCACTTAGCGCCCTTGCCCCTTGCCACACAATATACTATTTTTCACAGTGGGCGGAAAAGCGGAGGAAATGCCCACTAAGCAGCGGTCGGTAAGGTTACTCTCCAAATCAGATTGATAACATGAACGTATCGATACGTTTTATCTGATACTCTGATATTTATCAAATATAGGTACTATATATAGCAGGTATTTGTGAGTTACTCGCGCCCATGCTATTCTATGAAATAGTTTGGCAAACGTAGATATGAACATTGAACATTTAAAAAAAAACCAACGTCCCAACAATCACTTTTCGAAAGATATATCAGTACCTATGTCCACAGATTTGCTGTCTACTTCCTGGAACGTGTGTTTGGAATGTATGGACCACGTTTTAAAAGCTCTGTTCAAGTCCCACTTCATCCATTCGATGTTCACATTTCAAAGCTCTAATACGCAACCTGAAAACAAATAAACATTATTTTTACCGATTGTTGTTATTAGTGCCGCATATTGCATAATGTCAAGTATCACAAAATTCAGATAAAATAATATCAATAATATATGAATATAACACACTATACAATAATAATTATTAATAATATATATTATTGGCATTCACACCATATTAATAAATTATAGAATTCACAATATTAGTTTACATCTGCGTGTTACTTTGATGCGATAAAAATGTACATAATAATATACGTCATGTAAAGAAATATTGAAATATATAAATCGGACAACGACAAATTGATTGAAAAATATTAATCGAAAACAACTTGTATCGAATTACCATTATTATTATGTTATACTTATATTCAAATTAATTTTCGGGTTTATTATTTGTTATTTCGCCAAGTAAAGAATATTCATTTTATATTACGGTAAGTAAATTGATTTTCGTTTCATCGGTTAAATTTCTTGGGAGTTTTTTTATTTTTGTATTTCCGTTTGTAAAACAAACTGCAAATTAAAACAGAAAAACAACCATTTGTATCAATTGCGCAATGAAATCTAAATAGTATTTGAAAACATATTATGGTCTATATGCAAGCACTGAGAATAGCCCAGCATATCTGTTGAGGATTTCATAGATATATGCTATATATAATATTATAATGAAATGTAGCACACGTACCTATACACGTTCATATTCAATTCATCGTACACCTATAATAGAGAACAAGACTGCAAACGTCAAGATTAATTTTGAGATATTTGCATACTCGGGTAGATAGTTTAACATGAGATCTGTACTCTGTACAACATACAATTAAAAATGCTCTGTTCTTGTGTGCTAATTAATTTGATACATTATACATAATTTATATTTACTAGGTAATGTATACCGTATGTCGTATGTATGGTGTTGTACTTTTTTGTATAGTATAATAGTTGTAGTAGTAGATCATTGAAGAAAAAAATTACAATATTGCATTGATCAAGAATGATCAATTTTTTATTTGTATTATAGACATTTTGTGTTTGCTCTCATCGGCTTTGCAACAACAGAAGAATCGACTAAAATCATCTCGTAGTTGATGCCAAAAAATTGAAAAACACGTATCCCGCATGACATTATTTAAAACAATTAAAAAAAAATTATAATAATAGTTATGGTATTTTCCGATTTGTTTTCATATAAAACTGCGTTGAGCCGTCGACCTGAAGTTGCTTGTATTAATTTTCTTGTATAGGTTACCTACCGAAAATAATTGGGAAAAAGTGAGACGGTCCACGCAACATTCAACATTACATATGAAATATTATTACGAATATACTTCTATTGTACTTCCATACCCGGGGAGTATGTAGGAAGGATGTTTTCCTAGAGGAGTTTTTCTCATTTCTCATCAACAGAGTGCGCACGAGTATTAATATTTAATATTAACTTTTGTAAATATACGTGAAAGGTATGTGCTCGGCGTGAGCAACAAAATAAAAATTATATAGAAAATTAACATCGTGGTGACGTTTATATCAATAATATTAATAATAACAGTATAATAATTATGAAATATTATTAAATTTTTTTGCTTTTTTGAATGACAAGACATTTTTAATTTAATATTCTTAAGTAGAATGTTTTTGTTGTTCAAAGTTTCAACAAATAATGATTGTATTTTGAACGAGTACCGAGTTAATTAGTTATAACTCACTTATAAGTTTATGTCATATATGAGTATTTAACGATAACGCGTATATATACATTTATAATATAAGCTTTGTAAGTACTGTAGTATGTAAGTATATTATATGTAAGCTAATAATAGAGGTCACCTCTGAAATACTACAGTCGTTGAGTCGTCCCTTATTATTATAATACTACCTATATGTGATTTTAGAGTATGATTTATTTTAGATTCTGAGTGGAGCGATGAATGTAGGTATTGATTTTACAATGATGAGTGGGCGGCTTATTTTTGTGTATTTTTATAGTTTACACAATTTATAGTAGAAAAGTAAGAACCACTTCAATTTTCAACTTTAGGGATAATTCTTGGTAGCAATTTATATCTAGTTGGTACTTTTAAGAGTTTAAAAATGAAAATTCTCAGTATTTTTCAAAATAAACAAAAAAAAAAATTTAAGGCAAAGAGTTTTTAAATAAAACCAGTTTTTGACAAAATGTTGACTGATCGATTTTGAACAACGATTAACCTTAAATACCTGAATCTGTCACCAAATGCTTATATTTTATATTAGCATTTTCTACGTATGATATTTATAAAAAAATTTCGATTCTTTTCGAAGTATTTTTAGACATTTGAAATTTGAAATTATTGCTTACCCCCTTTTTTAAAATTTAATTAGAACACACATAAATATGCATACTTAGATGTAAACATGTTTTTATGAAAATGTCCTCTACCTTTGAGTATATCTTATTGAATATTAATTTTATATAAAATATTAATATTTTTCTACAAATTATAATAATTATAGAATATAGACTCTCTCTGCATGAACATTTTCAGACTACATTATAATTGAGTGCTTCGGGCTTCTATAATATTCACTCTTTAATATTATTATAAAAGAATTTATATTTATTACATGTTCATAGAACTGAAAACAAATCAATACAAAATCTTGCCAAGATATTTCATTAATTTATTCAATTATAATAATTGCTTTTCCGTGCTAGAAGTAACATCATTATTAATACTAATTTAAAATTAAATATCCATTTAAATTTGTTTCTAAATGTGTCATTAAACAAAAATGACAAGATTTAATGATCTTTTTCGGTGCTTAATGGTGTTATATAATATGTTATTAAAATGTAAGACTATTAGGTATAATGTAAAGCACACGTTAAATTGTTTTCTGTGAAATATTATATCAAAATTATTTTACAAGTTACCTACTACTAATTATTGAGTGCTGAGTCAAGCTGTCAACATAGGTATGTATTTTAATGTAAACTTAATATTCATTATTTTATAAATCCATGGGTTTAATTTGAGCCCACAATACTGTGTATTGTATATTTATTATTAAAATTAATTTTTGTGAGTGTATGTACTAAAATGTTCTAAATCATTTTTATTAGAGTGTATATTATTAATATATTTAAATCAAACATTCTTTTTATAGTTTTGGACGATTTTGTTACCTATGAAGTTAAATTATTTAAGTTAAATTATGGCACTAAATTTAAGATAACTTGATGAAAAAAAATACTTGGTGTAGTTATTCTGAGGACTTTAGTTGCATACCTCACATATTTTTTTGGATAAATAATTTGAAAGGAATGCAACAATAATTTGTACCTATAAGATATTATATCACCAAAACTATTGTGTCAGTATAGTTTAATGTATTTTCATAATATAGTAGGTAGTATACAATATACTCACGATTTACTTCATCCCCTCTGTGATGCAGTGAGTCATCTTATGGTGGATTAGCTTATAAACTATAATGAATCGTATAATACCTGTAGTCTGTGGTCTGTATATGTGGTATTTAAACCAATAAACGTAAACATAGCTTACGTACAATAATACGAATTATATTGCATAATACGTGTAGCAAAATTTCCCTAAAACACAAGTCACAACAATAAGTCTTACACATAATCAATTGCATATAAAATATGATTTTTTAAATTTGAATAATCACCAAAAAAATAATGTTGAATTGTTGAGTATTATAGCTAATTGTATTATTACCTATTTTATTTTAGATTCTGAGTGGAGCTAGAAAGTTAGTGGTTTTACAATAGTATTTAGTTTTTATTTATTTTTTTTTTTATCCTGTAAACAAAATTTCTACCAGAAGGTTAGGTTATTTTAGAAAAATTTATCAAGACGGTACTTTAAAGAGGTCTTATTTCGATTTTTTCAATAGTGAATGTTATTTAATGCCACGTGAAAAACCACCGACAAATTACGAAATACCGCTAAAAACGGGATTTTAATTTCTAACGCTTTGTTTAGGTACCTATCATCATAGAAAAGGAAAAAAATTATCATATTATAATATTAATTCAACTTTCAGGCTAAATAAATAATAACCAGACTGACAAACCATCTCCGCTCAGAAACGTTATTCTTATACAATGATATTATATCATTGAACTAAAGTTTAATATAATCCATTATATACATTGAACCACTTGTAACCTACTGTTCAGCAGAGCGACATCCCCTTACCCAATTTTTTAGTGTGAAAACGTTAACAACGTTTTATAATATTTAATTTAATTGTTATAACTTATAATTTATAATTAAAATATAAATTACTAACCATAAATAGACTTTTAAACTTTTAATCTTTAATGTTATATTGTAACTTCTAATGTATAAATACGTTTAACTAACATAGATTAATTTTACTATAGTCGAGAAATTAAAAATATTCACATATTCACTCTCTCATGATTTACGTTTCTATGGAAACAAGTAAAAGGATCATAAAAACCATATCGTTTTATGCCAAATGTATATTTATTTTAATTTGTATACATGATTCTATTGTAAATATAAATCTGATTTACAGTGCTTAACTCGGTATAGAGTTCTGGGTTTTACAATCATTAAATCCTTTCACATCCCGTTTATTGTTTAACAAGTTGCGAACTTTGTGTAATTTGCAATGTTTATTGTTTAAAACAATTTGGTTACTGTTTATACAATACAATTTTTTTAAAACTCTAAATTGTGTTACTGAAGTCCGGAGGTAAAAGCAGCATTTGTATTTTATTTTGATTTCTCTTTTAAATAGGATTTATTCTCATTTTAATTCCTACTTATAACATCTAAAGCTGTTATTATTGATGAGGAAAAATGCACCTAACAATGAATATGTATATATTATTATCGATAAAATATTCTGCAATATTAAAAAATACAAAGATTAAACTTAAGTCTGAATAACATTTGGAGAAATTATTATATTTAAATATTCTACAGCTGATAAAATACAACGAGCAAGCTGAAATATAATCAGTAAATACGGTTTGGCTAACTGAAAGAGGAAATATTGATATATATACATATTTACATGTCTGATTAGTAAGTGAAGCCGCATGTATACAATTTAATGTTATAAACCAAATTATTATTATTTTATATAGTAAATAGTAATTGTAATTTTACTTTTTATTTGTTTAATATTTATGAAATACATCGATTAAAAATATACAATTAACTTATTACAATAAGTAGGTATGACAAGACTAGCATGAGCGGTGGTCATTAACATTATGTATGATAAAAAAAAAAAAGGTAGGTACATCATTTTACTAAAAAATCTGGCTATAACATAAGAATATAATATATTTATATGTTGTATAGGTATAACATGGAATAAAATTCACCAAAACGAAAATAAAGTAAAAATATTCAATCCTTTCAATAAGATTACAATATAATATGATGGTAAATACTAAATTCACTCACGTAATACAACGTTACGTGATGTATTTACTGGTTAGTAGTAAATAGTACAATATAGGTAATTATAACATAATAATATTAAATAACTATAATGTTTTGAATACATGTTATTTATATATATTTTGATCTCGTCTGAATGCAATTATTGCCGTTGACGACGTCATAAATTATAATATACAAAGACACTAGCGAAAAATAATACATCCACGTCGCGTTGAACAATCGATAATATGAATTAAAATAATATTGTGTTATATATTGTTATTCCAACCAACAATAATTCACTCGCGCGGGTACTGTATGTCAAAGTCTGCGACGACCATGTAGATCCCCGAGTCGCTCACTCAAGGAGGTTGTGGTGGCGCCAATTTGAACATCACATCCAAATTGAGTGAGTAACTCTGAATATCTATTGCGTTTTATTATTTTTAATAATTTTTTTTTGAAATTTATAGTTATAACTTATAATATAGGTAGGTATCTGGTATATACAGACGCCGACAATATGTTGTAAATTATTTCGACGTCACATAAATGTATTGTCACGTCACGGTGTCGTCGTCGTCGTCGTCATCTTGTGGTATAGATGGATGGTGTATTCCGTCCACAGCTAATCCGTTCGTGAATAGGACCTATACGTGTAAAATATTGGAAAAAGTTCTCGTGTATACACTGCAGCATGTAACCTATTATGTGTGCGAAAGTCTCGAGAGCGCGCGCGTAAATGTGCGTGTGAAAAGACAGTGGGGCGGCGGCGGCGGCGGCGGCATTATTTAATAATAAAAAAAAAAATATGTGCTCTTAAAAAAGTAAAAAGAAAAAAACACGTAAATGGAGTGGGCGAGGCACATGCGGCGACTTAATGAAAAGAGGACTTGGAGTGGCCGAGCGGGTTATATTCGCCTAAAAGCTCTTTATTACAACCCTCAATATTCTATCCACGCTGCTCGTGGCAGCGCTTATCTGCGTGTACGTAACGTCGAAAAAATACAAGAGCGCCGCCGGGGACATCCTGCAGTCGGCCGGCGAAACGAAATATTATTATTATTATTATTATTATATAGATACAATATGCTATCGTTATTTTAGTGCGCGGGTCGTTTTCCGTGGACGTATCGACGAAGGGGTGTGATTTCCGAAATGTCAAAGAGTCGAAGGCGTGTGATATAATATTATAGTTGCACCCTGCACCGAGGCAACATTATTTTTATGTATTTTATTAGACGTCGGTGACGCCGCGTCGTATCGTCCGACCGTTAAATATTACACAGAGTGTATTATGCCCGGAAGATGACTTTTGAGTTTTCTTTCTAATTAGGATTATTGAAACGCGATTTTCGCCAATTACAACCATGTGGGGAAACCACGATATTATTATAGTCAATAGCGTATTACATACAGTTGAATATTGTTGATTATGTTAACTCAAAAGTCAAAACTAAAACATTAGTTTTTGTACTTTTTAAACAAGTAACAACTGAGATAGCCAATTTTGAAAGAGTTAATATATTCAAATATTTTACGACTAGAATTCAAATTTTCCATTTTCGATTATTTAAATAGTTATGTGAGTTTTACAACTTAGACAGTTGAGCTATATAGATTAAACTCTGTATCAGCCGGTATCGAATTGAGCACTTTAATAAAAATAATAATAATAATATCCTAGATGTTTAAACGTATGCATGTATACTGTATAGGAAATACATGTATATTAATTATTAAATATATGTAATGTGCGTATATAGTATTATAAATATATAAAGGTATCGTGCAAATTACGGACCATAAAAATATATTAACGTTACGTACGACGTTATATAAATAAATAAGGGAGAAATGTAACGAGTAGTAATCGTGTCGTATTAAATATTATAATAGGTACCATTATTGCCTTACGGCTTACGCTGAGATTTGAATACAAAGAATTGTATTATATCTTATATTATGCTACCGAGGTTAATGAACATTTGATATTTTTTGTTTTGTTATTTTGTTAACACGCGTATATATAAAGTGCTTGAGCAAATGCGTCGAAGTGGGATTTCTTTTTAAAATATTAAGTTACAAAAAATGTCTGTATTTTAAATGAAGTGGAAAAAACATCTGTTGTCATTTACATTCGATAAACTATTCTATAGTACTATAGTACAATTATTATTATAATATATCACTTGACGACGTTTTATTTAACATGCGTACTTCAGCAGCCTCATTTAAACGATACTTATCAAATTCGAATAAACTAGAACAGTTCGAGTGGCATTACAGTTGTATAATGAATATTTTAACTTATATACTGTGAAAAATATAAACAAAAATCTTTAAAATACTACTTTAAATTATATATTTTTATATAATTGGAAGCCCTTCAAAAATAAATTTACATTTACCGAAATAATTAAGGTACCAAAACATATTTTATAAGCGTACCTGAGACGATTTAAAGAAACTCTTTAAAGAAAGGAAAAATCAAAAATTATTTCCACCTATATTTTATTAATCAAAAAAAAGCAATTGCTTTTATGCGAAAATTGAGGAAATCAGATATATTTAGTGTTCAAATGTATGACTGAATTATACAATATAAAGTGATGCCAGTGAGCTCACGATTTAAAACGATTGAATAATACGCGGTACGCAGTGCTAAACTTTTGAGATGAAATTTTGCTTTACTACACAATTTGCACACCGCTAATATAAAGGCGCAGTTTGACGTACCATTTATACGCCTCTGTATATTATGTTATAAATATTATAATATACACAAAACCAAACACGACTTTTGGACTCTCACACTAAATTGTACCTTAATTCTACTAAATTCTACATCAGCGCACTATTATTATTATGACTATTATAGTATTATTACTATTTTAAACATAAAAAGAACACTTAAAAGCGCGCGGAAAAAATAACACTATATATTGTTATAGCTCACAGCACCGGTCTCACCCGATGGCACCTTCTATAGGTACAACACTATATGCAGACGGGTTAGAGAAAAAATAATAATTTGCCAGATGATTTCGGGGCCGCCCCGTGGGCATTTGGTGGCATAATTTCTACATTTCACAGAAGAGCAAAAATAAAAATTTGAAAATCTTACTCACGTAGTCACGTCGCTCTGTTAGTATTATTCGAATATTATACCTGCAGAGTTTGCTCGGCGAATAATTAAAATTATAAACTCACTATAAATAATAACGGTTGATGAATCGGACCGTTTTATGGATAATATTCTAAAAAAAATTTCACTCGCGCTAGCTTTTGGAAGAACGCGGTTTTAAATTCTTGACTATACCTACGTACTATGCACACCTAAATATAAGTCAGACTGCTCACTACATAATATACATACACGTCAAATGTTCTAAACACTTTTTCGCGAAGGTACTTACTATACGGTCGCGTGTATACTTCCTCGTTGTTCGTGCCGACCTCCAAGTGGCGGCAGCGACGGTCCGTTCGGGTACGTCCGTCAAGTGGTAGTGCTCGATTTCGGCGAGTCGTTGGTCGTTTATATAGCACCGACGGCGGAGACGCCCCCACCGGTATTATGATAGCACACGCTTGCGTACGTGCACCGATAGTGTACACACGCGACCAAGTTCGGAGGGACGAATGATTGTGGACGAGGGTGGAAGGTCGACGGGTGGTGGATGGGAAGGGTGGACGAAGTGGCGGTCGACTCGGAAGCGTATCGCCCACACCGCGCTGCAGTGACGGTCCTCCCGCCGTTGTCTCTTTTC
>WHPZ01576865.1:0-17234 GCA_016617965.1 Macrosiphum rosae
TATAATATTATAATATTTTAGATTCTTATTTTAGCGTATCAATGACGTTATTCAGTTTACAATGATTTGAGTGTAATGAATGTACTTCATTTAGAATGATTAGAAAAAACGCTTTGATATTCAATATAAATATACTTCTTGGTAACGAATCTAGTCAGTACGTTTGAGAATTTAAAATTAAAAATTCCCAGTACGTACATTTCGAAACGATCGGGAAAACAAAAAAAAATGTTCGGGAAAACTGGAATTTTTACACAAAATTATAGTTTTTGACAAAATCGATTTTTCTATTTTGTTGTTACTCAAATACAAATAAGCGTACCTAGTGTATACTTTTAATTTTCACCAATTGTTCATATTAGCGTTTTCTATACTTTGTATAATTTCAAAATATTTTGATTTTTCCGTGCTATATATGTGTAGACCTTTTTTAATAGACATTGTTTATTTTTATTATTTAAACACATTGATAATAATAATTAGCTTATTAAAAAATTGTCAACAAAGGTTAAAGGAAAAGCGTATGAGTTCATTACATTCCAAAACTTGTTATGTCATTTTACCACCATTTCAATATTTGGAGATACCCTTTTGAGACCTGGGACTGCAACTGCACAGCAGATTGGTTTCCAACTTCCTCCTAATTTTTAGTTTTAGAAGTATTATTTTTACAGCTTAATTTGTTTTGTTATAATTTACCTACTTATATGCCAAAATGTAGTTCGTCAATGTAATTCTTATAAATACCGTATTAAATATCTATACCTATTCAAATTACATAACACCACGCCTATTAACATTACCGTAAAAATAGAGAATACCAAACGAATAAATAGTAATAATTGTTGACATATTATGTAAACAAGTAACAGAATAATTTAAATTTAAATGAGCTAAAATATTATGAAAAAAATATTCTATATAATTATTTTTATAATTTAATAATTTAACTTAAATTTATATTATCTAATATAAAATGACGTATAAGTCGAAAGATAATATTATGAAACATAAATACGTATTAAACAGAAAAACTAGGTATACGTATTTGCAATCAGTGGGAAATCAATATAACAGCTATTGGAATGAATAAAATATTATGTTGAATTATTTTAAACTATTCGGTATTTCACAAAAAGATTGCATTATTATAACTGTGATTATTATTACTGTCCAGTAAACTGTGGAATAATTTCTGTACTTTTTTTTACGTCACCATATCGATTTCGGTGTCAAAAAATCTAGAAACATAATAGGGTAAGGTGTACCTATAAATCAAATCCAATTAAACTTCGAGACCGTCGAGAGGTCGTCACATTATCGGTTACAAATCGCTGCTGATGAATAACCTTATACTAATATTCGATTATCTAATAAAGTATAATATTATTATACAGTTGTCTGGCTGCTTTTATATTTTAATCATAAGTTAAAAAATATTATATTTTTCTGGTAGTTGCCTTCGCGATTAACATCAACGACATGAAATCGATCTTACAAAAATGTCTGACAATGGACCATCGTAAAAGTGGTTATTTCTATTATTTTTGAGAACGATATATTGTTATGAATTGGTTTCGAACGAGACGCAAAAACGAGAGGATTTAGGTATATAATATATATATATATATGGCTTGTTTCCGATTGTCGTCGTCGACGGGACAGCCGCCGTTGAAATAATTACAAACGGACTATTCTCCACCCTCGATGTTATTAATGGCGAATAAATGTCATCGTTTTTTTTTTCCCAAATATTAATTTCAATAAAAATTATATGACAAAGGGTTGTCCCACCCCGCCGTTCCTTTATAATAATATTATTGCTGAACACCTAAAAAGTAAATATACAGTTTGTGGACCACTTATGTTTTCTTCGTTCAATTATGCAAAACAGGCTGTTTTCCACTGACAATACATTTTAATATAACCAATGCGCGAGGGTCTCCCATTCAAATCGACACTTTTTTTTTTATCGTCTAAAATGGAATTTCTTTTGATTATATATATATATATGTATATCCATAAAGAAATAAAAAAAAAGTGGTAACAGATTGCCAATTGCTTGCGATTGAATTTCGAAAACTTTTCTCTCTTTGTTATGGTAATATTGTCAAACTGAAGGTTCTCCGTTGACACTGTAGTTTTAGAGCGTAGCGGCAGTTAACGAGTCGGCCGCAACGCACTTCCGGTTTATTTACCATCAAGAGAAGCATTTAATTTTTATAATTAATTTGGAAATTTTCGGTCGCTCGAGACTCCGGTAGTTGGTGAGGTGTAATATAGTCATACAGCTGTTGTCCGGAAGTGAGCATGGCTACAGGAATGCGTATATATTATATTATGTGACCAACCAGCACCTATATAACCAGCAGCGATATTTTAATACCTCGAGTCTCCTTGTATAATATCGATTTAGCTGGGGGACACAATAAGCTAACATTATGGTTTTTGTCTTGGCGAGATTTATTTGTTCAGGACATTTCCTGCTGAGCTTAAATTAATGGACTTCACCGGACCTTGACCATATAAGAGTGCCGTTTGGACACGGTGCGACGACTTTTGGCCGGAAAGCGATGGGCGGGGAGTGGAAGAGGACGAATAGCAACTAATTTCCCGGTTTAAATGGAACCATGTCAACTTGCCCATAACAACATAACAAAGTAATCGAACTTTGGTTCTTTATTTATTTCTATCTGAAAAAAAAAATATATATATAATAAAATGCTGTATCTTAACATGGTCATTAAACCTATATCGCCTGCTTCAGAAAACCGTATTTAATGATGCGCAAGTCTTTTGAAAAAGCTCGAAGTCGATGTTTATAAAAGATCTATTATTACATTTTGAAAAAAAAAACACTTATATTATTTGATCAATTAATGGTTGTTATTTATTTTCCGAGAATTTATGATAAAAATGTTATGGAATAATAATATATTATAGGTACTGTAAACCTTTAGTCTCAGGTGAATACTTTATTTCGAAATTTTCAATATGATATTTATATATTTATGGCCAAAAGCCACTTATAATGATGTTCTCTGCATTGAATATTTATTGTAAAAAGTAATTCAATGTTCTACTTTGGTATCACTTAAATACCCACATTATATTTATTTAATAAAATACTTTAAATCCATAACAGTAAAAAAATATCAAACCAAGATTTTAAGAAGGAATATTTCTTTAAACAAATTTATAATACCTACGATGTTTCAAACAGTACATTATGTATATACTTTTCTATTTTCTCAAATACCTTATCATATTTAATAGTCAAGAATAAAAATATATATAAACGTTATGATATTATATTATATTATAAATACCTAGGTCAGTATAATGTATAAATATCAAACAAGAGTTTTTAACTTACTTTAGTTTGAATACATTTAAAACAAGTATATTATATAATATAAGTTTGAATAAAATATTGTGATTGTACCGTTTACTACAAAACCTCAAACAGATTTATAAATGTATATATTACATTATAATCAATGGAAATCCATATTGGGTTATTAAAATAATACTGATAAGTTTTTGGACTCACATTCGCATACCACCAATCTAAAATACTGTTTCGAAATTATAAAAAACTGAAAATTCAATAATCCTTACGGTTTACGGTATACCTGCCCCAAATATAATATGGTTTCGAGTGTGTAAACTTGAACATTTCATTTAGCATAACTCGGCATGTTTTCCGTGCGTTTCATTTGTTCAGTGAAATCTGTCATAAGGTTAATATAAAAACGTTAACGCGTATACGTATAAACATATATACAGGTCAAAGATGATAATTTCAGCAGGTTCAATTCTTTTTTATGCCACCCCTGGGACCACTAACCACATTTATTTGTGAGACTCGCATAAATCGGTCCAATCATACATGAAATATCTTTTATCGAGATAATTTCTGTCGGGAATAAAATATGAATCGATACATCTAAAATAACATAATATTAATTTGTATTTATAATACATAATATATTATAAGTTACAACCACGATAAAGTTTAATAATTTTGCCTTATTAATATTTTTCCGATCAAAATTTATTAATTTTATTATGTTACTCATAGTTATTGATATATATTTAAGGTTTCCAAGTGAATGATTTTTTTTTTTACTTCAATGACAATAGGAATTAATAATTACTTCTAAAGTTTTAATACCTAAACTTAAAGTGAAAGCTAATAATTTTTAAAACTATTTTTATGTTCCGAACACATAAATTATTAATAATTGACATTATAATTTTCGTTAGAGTATATACTTTTGAAAATAAAATGAGTCATCTTATTTTATAGCACCCTGTGGGTAAAAGTAGGTATTACATAATGCTCGTAAATAATGTTTGTTTTAAATAGCAGTAACATTTTGTAAATAACTAAGGGGCTTCAAGAAGAAAATAAATAATGTTTATCTCGGTAAAAATATGAGTTCGTTTTTATATAAAACCAAAGAAAGGTTAGGCATCGTAAAAATGTCTTTATTTTAATCATGACTTGTTAAAATCTTTCTTTAAATTACAAAAATATTAATGATTTTAACCCATTGATATAGTTAGTACTTAATAGGTAACAAATTAGTTATATAAATGCAATAAGTTATTAAAATTCAACATTATACCAATAATTTATTAAATGTATTCAATAATTGAAACCATGAACAGTATAAAAGTAGTGTACCTACGTGTGGAAACCTATGAATAAAAAAAATCTTTCAAATTGCACCAATCACAGAAATGTGAATTTTGAAAATGAAACAAAAATGAAGATAACGTCGTGTGTTTGTAACTATAAACTGAATTATTTTTTTCTTTCAGAGGTTTATATAGCAAATCCAACACAGTGGCCCGCCTTCAAATCTTCATCCTTTGCCACCGAAAGTGCTTTCGAATTATTTATGACACAACAATATCAGTAAACCACACAATTTGTTTTGTACGTTTTGCTTTACAATCCTTTTTAGTAATCTAGTATCATTCCATACAAAACAAATCATTTTTGAACTTCTAGTGCTCATTATAAACAAAAAATGTTTTCTATATCAAAAATTGTTTTGGAATAATTTTTATTTTCCAATATGTAAGAAATTATAACCTGCAGATTTTACATAGATTTTATGATTAATATTATAATCAATTAGTTAGTGGAATGAAAATTATAGAAAAGTGAAAACTATAAAAGCCCAAATAGAAAATATTAAATAGTAAGATATCATGTTATTAAACTGAAATATGTATAAATACAATGTATAATGGTTTAAATATCTGATGATTATCAAGCACCCAGTTCTATAAAACTGAAAATAAACATTAATAATTAAGGTAAATTAATTCAAAGATATAACATACCTACCTAATATGAATATGTTATTATATTTAATATCCCCGTCTATACATCATATGACCTATACCAATAAAGCTTAATTTATTATATAATCAATATAATATTAACTTAAAATAAAACTTATTATATTGCATACAACTGATGTCAACTGTAGGGTTCCTGATAATATAACCTAACATTTATTTTAAAATAAGTTAGAAGTTACTGTTAGTACCCAGGCTTTTAATTTTATATTATATATTAAATATATTAAAATTGCAAATAGTTCCTCTTACAATATCTGAGATAGATTTCATAGTAAACCGGAAGAGAATGTTATTAACTTGTTATGCTATTTTTCTTACGATACAATATGTATATTGGAATAAATTAAAACCGTATTTTTACATTTAGAAAATTATGTGGAAATAGACATTTTTTTGAGATGAAAATATAATTACAAGTTACTAATATTATCTAAATGTATTTTATTTTATTATCGAAGAAATTAATTTTAGAATGATACATTCTTTATGCAGGTCATAATCATAATTATATAAAAGTTAAAGGATAAATCAATTTTTTATAAAATATTATTAATTTTCTATGATACTATGTAAATCGTATTTCGTATAATAATAAATAGAAGAAGAGTAGGTATGTATATTAAAATACACCGATCTAAGCAATACGAAACAAAAACAGCAAGTAAAAATAAAATATTGTTGTTATAAGTACGATTTATATTATTGTACAGTACCTAGGTACCTTTGCGTTATATTTATGTACATACATACATGATATATATATGGTATAGATAAATTGTACCACTAGTATAAGGCTTACAACATGTATAAAAAAAATAATAAACACAATATTCTTTAAATGTAGATTTCTCTGCATCGGTAAATCGTCACTTTTTCCGAGGTGCATATTTTTGTCTTGAATTCCATAGGTACACTGTACAGGATTACAAAATATATCACGTTATAGTGTACCTAATAATTTATCATAGAGACCAAAGAGAAATAAAATTCAAATCCGCATAGAAGATTAGATGAAAAATAATACGATGGTATATCGTCGGAACGGTTCAGTCACCCAACACATTACGATTCGTATATATACAAATTATATTAAATTATCAGCAAAACTATCTCACAGGGTCAAGTGTAATAATATTTTTTATTTATTTAAAATTTAACGGATCATAAGATTCAAGTACAATATGTAATATAATTGTACAATATTAATATAGTAATATAAATTATGATAATAATAATAGAAATATATTTAAAAGCAAACAATTATACTTAAGTACCTACATATTTTTATAAACTTTTACATACTTTATTAAAAGATTTCAAGGAAGTAAATTGAAGTAATTCAATTTTTGTTTCGTTCGCTAATGACTTCATTCTATTGATTGGTGAAGCTAAAGCACAGTTAGTCCTTTGTGAAAAAAAAAATTTTAAAAATAGTAGTAGGACTAGTTGTAGAACTGAGGGATATTAAAATCGAGAAATCTCAATAGTTCATCTTATCCTGTCATTGGTATGGAAGTTTTACTCCTTTAGACCTGACCTAACTCAATGACGCACGCTGCAGCGGCGTATACCTACATATATAATAGCTACGGATACATTTTATGAGCACCCGTTGTGCACTTTCGAGGCCACGGCTGCTGCAATAAGACAGTTCGAGGATTTCACACCTGTGCCGCCGAAACTCGTGACCGGAATGCACATTTTACACGACGTTCGCCCAACACTGTCACCGTGTCACTGCAACCGCGGTCACCGACAACGGCTCGACAGAAGTGTTTTGACGTAAAACACAATATTATTGTTGTTATAATATACAAAATATAAAGTCACGCCATATCAATGTCACAACCGTTTCATCGAGCACTAGGCGTACTACGACACGACATGAGCCCATTAATCATACCCATGCCGACAAATCTCTGCGAGGCGGGTCTGAAGCTATTTAATATAATATTTAGTACAACAACTGGAAAGTAGCTGACTCGGTAAACATATTTTACCGTTATCGCTATTATAGAGTAGATATCGATATTTTTTTTTGTAACTATGATGCGGTGCACACTACTTATCTACTTGTGTAAAGGAATTTATTTAATCTAGGTACGTTGCGTCAGCATTAAAAAAGGTAATAAAGCAAGTCGTATTATGCCTACTCGAGTTCCAGTATAATTTGTTTTATAACCTACAGTTGCGTCGATACTAAAATATCGATTATTTTAATGCACTTGGATAATATGCGAAATAGCGAATACACGGTATTATATCCATTTTCTTCGGTGGTAACTACTAAATGTTTGCTACAATTATAATATAAAGAAATATAAAAAACTTTGTTTACTTATTACCCTCTTACTGTAATGTAATGAACGATAATAATTTATAAAATTATTAGCAATTAATGCATATATTTTGCACTCAAACTACGCCTACTGTTTCGTTAATTTATTAACTTATTATTTCATAGAATATCGGTAATCTAAACTTTAACGTTAACTGTAAAATATTTTTTTTTTTTTACTCATTAAAAGTAAACACTACTAAACAGAACATATTATTATATAGTCTAGCCGAAAAGAATTCTACTATAAATGGCAATTGATAATAATAAATAAGTCGTAAAAAAGCAATAATACGAATTCCGAATGAAATTTCGTCACTATACCAAGTCTGACACCATAGTGAACATTTCAATTTTTGAGTGTAACGCACTTGTTGAAAAAACAAAAGAATGTTATAAAAAGTCAATAGCAAATTACAAAAAACTAAAATAAAAATCCAAAATGAAAAATGCAATTACGTTGTTAGCTACAAGTGAAGTATAAAAAAAGGCAATTTATATGAAAAATAAAATAAAAATAGTTTTTAAGTCACAATAAAACGAAATAAAAATGTATCTGTGCCAAACGCATCAATGTAATCGTTTTTAAATAATTTTTTGTCCTCATTCATGTTTTAGCCAAACGGCGTTGAACAGATTTTTATACTAATTTAAATAGTTCGAATCGTATTAATGGTATGATATTCCGTATTATCTGTCATAAATAAAATATGGATGTTTCCACTCTGTGCGGGAAGCTGTGACTAATAAGTCTATACGTCTGGGCTCCTATAATCACTGCAGATGATGTCAGACAAACATCTAACAATGACGTGCTTGTGAGCAATTATAAAATACATATCTCACACACCTACTACGATAAATTCAATTTAAAATTAACCGATGTCATAAATTAGTTATCCATGCTCAATTACTTTTTTTGAACCCGCCTCGGCCACTTGTATATTCGACTACACACTCGGTCAAGCCATAAACCAGACGAATTGTCTGACTGTTAAAATACGTAAAACGAGAACATTAATAGTAATGAGAGACCGACTGAAATATTACACGCAAGCATAATATTAGGGACTTCAAGATAAATGCTAGACATCAAGACGTCTACCGCAAAACAGATATTAAACAAAATATTATGCATTTGGTTATTTTTTTTTTTTAATGTAGAAATATATTGCTACTGTATAAACGCACAACGTGATAAAAAATAATAATAATAATACCTAATAATAATAATAATAATAATAATAAAGGTTCTGCGTTGCCGCCGAGTCCATAACAACGCGTATCTGTTGTGCGCAGACGGACTTTTAACGAGAACGTTATCGTCGGAACAGCGGTTTCCTTCCGAAACACATCGGTAAGAAATGTGTTTTTTTACTTAATGCTCTACGACCAAATTCGCAGATAAGATACATTTCGCACCATCTCCCAATCTCCATCTAATTTCAAACGGAACGTACAAAAATGTTGTTTTCACCGGTTGGTTGGGAAGGTGAAGTATGAGAAATATATCACGGAATGCAATAACGCACAACATCGAGCACACACACGGCACCCAGTTGTTTCTACACTTCTAATTGGACGCATGAAAAACAAGAAAAACTTTCTTTATCATTTTTTTTTTCCTGTCGACGACGTCTCCCCGCAAAACTTCTTTCTATTTCATTTAATCGAACGCCTCGCACCAAGGTGTGGTATAAAATTTTGCCAGCCGGCGCTGCTCGAGGAATTTCAAAGATGACATACCGGACTTGAAAACGATTTTTTAAATTGAGAAATACTCGAGAATCCTTCGGGTGTAGAAATCTTTTGTTTTGGTAAAAGAGGAAGAGGAATAGAAAAACTTTTGATATAATAATAATATAATGACCGAGTTTCCTTCAGAAAACGGCCCTCGATGTCGCTCCAAAATGTTCATTATAGATTAAAATAGTTGTTTGGCCTAAACATTTTTTAAAAATCAGTCGTACACATTCAATAAAGGATAAAGGATGCCAACTGGAGTAAACGAAAAATCCTTTCTCTTCGTTAATATTTAAAACAAAAACTTGCAATCAGTCCGCCACGTCCGTCATCTTGAAATTGAGTAGAAAATTGTACACCAACTAAGAAAGTAAGAACTTTGAGTACAACATCTAGTATTAAAATTCCAAGTTACTATATGTATAAATAATTACAAATTGTCATGAAGTTGCATGACAAGTACATTCGTCAATTTTTAAGCAACGATAAGTTTACAGATAATTACAAACTGTACGCAAAGCATATAATTTAATTTAATTTTTTTTTATATTACTGTATAGTTATTGTTTTTAAGTATGTACATCAATAAAAATAGTTTTGATAAGTGAATAACATCCTACGCAGTACATTTTACACCAGTAACGACAGTTATATAAATTATTGTTTAATGGTATTAGTATTTATAGTATATGAATTCTTGCGGTGTGTTTAAACATTCTGAAAAATAATGCAGAAGATCTATTGGGGAACGGATGAAATGTAACCGAGGTTTAATTGGAAAAGTTTTACACGGTAAAACAATATATTTTGACGGGGAACCATAATAATTAAATAATATATAGCAATTTGTAAATAATTTTTATCAGGATAAATTAAAATATGTATTAGGCATATGGACTTACAGTATACAGATTATACATCGTACAAATGCAATATTTGTAGAATATAAACCAACATTGATAATATTATATAGTATATAACTGATCGTATGATTATTAATTTCAAAGAGGTATGTCCTTGTCACTCCCAATTATGAAAATGAGAAAAATATTGAATACCTTTAGATCCCAAATCGTTCAAACTTTAAATCCATGAATTTATTAATATGGATTAATATTATTTATAAATTACTATCACAGAATAAATTTAATAATGTTTACATTTTAAAATTATATTGCAATACAAAATATAAATGAACGATTAAAATTTCACTGAAAAAATGTTGAAATGTTTATCTTATAGGTACCCAAGTATATAATAAATATATATTATGTATTGTTTACTGATAACATTTTTTTTTCAGGATGTTTAATTCATATTTAATTTTGAAGTCAAAAAAAATTGCTACAATTACCGACTGAAAAAAAAAAAAACTATGAATATATATTATATACATTTGATTTGCATCGTGTAATATCGTAAAAACATGAAATACCTGTGCCACATTAAACTACAGTTTAATAATACTATAGATGAATTGATTATTATCGACCATTTACGAACACACTAAAGTTGACATACACGCCACAAACATGCACACAGACTTCACTGAAAAATCATAATTTATTATGTACATAGATGTTTGCTGTACATAAAAACAAAAAAAAACTGACATCACTTTACAAAGCGAAGGAGAGGATGTACATTTTAATTAATGAACATAAACAACAATATGAGCAACAACAAAAACACCCGAGTTAACCCTACAGGACCCCATAACAGATAGTGAACGGTTTCTGCAAAGTTTTTCCTAGAGCTTCATTATAATTTTCACACGAGTTTTGGTTAACTTACCAAACCAATTACCAGTTAACCGAAAAATCTAATTAGTTTAAAAATTAACATTAATTAAAAATATTATCCAGACGAGTTATAACTAAATAATAATATAATATATTATGACCGGTATCTATAAACGAATACGGAACAAATATAATATAACAGAATTACACGTGTATTTTTACAGGAGTATGGTTACCTACCAAAAAAATCACAATTCATAAGTTATTCATCATTATATTATATTGTAGTTGCCATTATAATTACGTATATTATGAAGTAATGACGTTTTATGGAAATTTATTGCGTAATTATGTCTAAAATATACACTAATGACATACAAGAAAAAGTACTTTGGTAATAACGCTCAGATTTTCACAAATTATCACAACTCATTACACCAATAAATGAAAGAACTAAAAAGATTTCATTTAAGTTAAAACACAGTTTACAAATATAAAGAAAACTGGAGAACTCACTCTGCTGTACATTAGGTTTCAGCCACTTTCAGGTATACTTTGTCATTGAGTAGGTGACTGTAATGTATTTGATAAATATTTTAATTCAATTATAATTCGTTACATACGACAACGATAATTGTGACTGGAAACGATATAATATCAGCCTCTAACTCTAAGGATATTTATAAATAATTTATATTACTATTACAGTATTACGATGGTAGCATAACCTAATAATACGTGTTGGGTTGAACTGATAATTTTTACTCAAAACAAATCGTAAATATTATTTAATTTAATTGAATATACATATGAATACTGGGCCAAACTGAGAAACCTCGAGTGGGTGCACAGGAAAATATATATACCTATTACTGTTATCAACTTATAAGATAATACCAATGTAATAGTGTGAATAGGTACGTGCCACGATGGCATACAATTGGTCTTAATATTTTTTATATCGTTTATAATATTTGTGTGCAGAAAATAAGAGTATATATTGTACGTAGATAATGGTGAAAAGTTTTAAGTTTAACCTCTGATTAATATATTTTTAAATTATAACAAAATAAATAAAATCTTTAGGATTTTTTTTCTGTAAAAACATCACTTATGTCGTATGAGGGACCTTGCATGTATTTAATTTTCAAGCATTGAGTACAAAAATTAAAAATTGTATGACATTTTAGCCATATAGTTTTATTATTATATTGTGTGTGTGCACGTGTGGAGCGATTGGTGTTTTCGATGTACCTGCCTGCAATTTAGGTTGTATTTAGTTGGCCTGTTAATATTTTTTCAAATGAATAAATGGGATGAATAGGTAATTTATAAATATTGAATTTAAAATAAAATAAAAATATAAATGTTCATTGTTGATAAAATGAAAAATGATAAAAATATTTATCAATGCGATAAGTCTAAAATTAAATGATTTCCATATCGACAGACGTATCCAAAATGTAGACATACTGACACTTGAAACAACCACCTAGGTACTCTGGTACCCATACCCACATTATTATATTAACATTTAACAGAAACGGGTTTCTATTGGTAGTTATCTACTAGAGTAGATAACCGTGTTGACGGATAATAACCGTTCATATTGTGCAGTAATACAGACCAATGTATGCATAATGTATATAGGAATCCATTTGTATATTATATTGTTATGTTAATATTAAATTGTATTTTATTCACATATAGGTACTAGTAGATAATTAAGTGATACACGAGTACATCATCTTTACCCATCGAGCACCTTCAATACCTGTGGTCAGTGCTCGAATTGGGAAAAATTAAGTAGAGGAGCTCAAACTAACGATTTAAAAACTGCGTTCCAAGGGCGCAATTATTCAACACAGACCATACAAAAAATATTAGGGGTACGCAAAAAAAAAAAATTAAAATAGTAGGGGAGCTCCGTCCCCTTGCTCACCCCCCCCCCCAATTCGATCACTGCCTGTGGTGCCATAATGAGGGAAACAATTGGGCTGTTTCTTCTGTCGGACAGGTTAAAAATGTGTGTTGCACCAAACACAAAACTCTACGAACGTCAATTATTTTAAATACAATTTTTTTTTTTTTTCGTAATTTTGGCAAATTTTTAACAATATTTTATTTATATAGACGCTTATAAAAAATGTATGCTGAATTTAGATTATTTTTTATTTCTGTTAATGACGGTACAACAAGTACAATAAGTACAACTTATGAGGAACGTGGAATTTCATATTTTTCAACCATATACTGACCAGGAGAAAAAGTTTTATCGACATAGTAAAATAAGATAGAACCATAATATACAAGATACTTTTCCAAGAAGATTTATTCTCTAATATATCCAGAGTCCCTTTTAAAAGAAAATTAATAAGCAGTTTGGTCAGTTTCAATGTGCAGTGCAGAAGGGTTAAAGTGGGAAGAGACGCATGGGGCTCAGTCCCCCTACCTCTGGACTCAGTTAAAAAGCGTCCCCTTTAATAAATTAGGATTAACATTATTCAGGGTTAAAAGTGGGATGAGCGTGCTTACACAATCACTGTTTATACATTACATATACATTAGACACTACTCATAAAATTATATATGGAACGCTGAAAACTATATGGAGACAGTAGTCCCCCCTGACATTTTTTCCCACTTTGAACCCGGCCGTGTATGAGGTGTGTGAGTTTGAATTTTTAGAATTGATAAGGGAATAATCATATTTTGCATATCCTAAAACAATATTTTGAGAACGATGAAGACGAAAGACGAAGAAGCCGTTTCACTATTAAGAAAAGTTCATATTTTTTTTAAACCTAACTAAATTATACACTATAATGAATCAATATTAATATATTCTATGGGTTTTTTAAATTACTTAAATAATATAGAAGTATACTCTATAGTAGGTAATTTATATATTTATACATTTATAATAAAAAAAGACTAAGTAATTATTAGTGTTGATGAAGGTACCTATAAAACAATGAAATTTTTAAATATAAGGTTAAAACGTGTCTACAATGATTTGATATTATATTCATGGGTGTATTGATAATCCATCTACCGAATAATACTTCACTAGCTTATTAAATACATGGGTTATGCAAATAATAGAACTCTAGGAACGAATTAGTTTTAAGACGAACAGCTTCCGTTTCCTAGAGAATTGCCACGTACTATTAACTAAATTAATTTGGCTGAAATTAAGCGAAAAAACCAATATTAATTGGTAGAGATCGTTATTGATTGTCAAATAAAACTGATTATTAACTTATAAACTATGAAATTATAATATAATTTATAAATTAAATATTATATTATAACCTACAAGGCATTTTAATAAATTATCACCTCTTAGAATGTTATTAAATACTTACAGCAAACAAAACAATTCCCTTTAAATGTAAAATTGTTTAGTCATTTAATCTAATAAATTGAATTTTAATAGTAATTAAACTCAATTCTTAAGTATACAATATTACAAAATTGGAACCATATTGGCATATTCTCGAATAATTAAAAATGTTATTATACATTATGTTTAAGTTTCCTGTACAGCGTGTGGCGATTATCAACTTATTTTGTTAAATAAGATCCACCTATTTTTTTTATGTAAATCATAAATGAGTTTTTTTTTAAATTTGTATGTACCTTTTAAATCCAAATTTAAATAAATTACTAGAAATGCAATTACTACAGATAATAAAAAAGTATATCATATTATTTTATAATTTTAAAACATTTTTTGAGTATAATAAGTACTAGATTATTTAACCTCAAAACTATTCATTCAAACTTCGATATAGATGAATCAACATTTTAAAATTAATTGTATCTTCTTAACAATTTATAAACATTTTTGGGCGATTCTCATTCAAAAAATATAAGTTCGTATCAAGCAGGAGTTCAGGACACTTCTTAAATGATATAAATAATATAGATATTATTAGATATTATCTAAGTATTTAAAAATATGGCCATTCAATACGTTTAAAAGTTCCAAAATGTCAGAATTTAGATAAGTACATTATTGAATGATACAAATAGAGTGATCATATTAAGTGAATACAAAGTGATTCCATGACACTATACTGGTATGCATTTTTCTTATGACCTATACATTTGAGAACTATGAACAACAGTTGATTGCATACGTAATTATTCTATAATCCATGGCCTTTAATGCTCAGATAATGCCATAACGGATAAATATTATCTGAATAAATAAAATAAAACTCGAAGCCGGGGTCGTTTTACGATCCACCTCTTTCTTGTATTCCGTTTATGCGTGAAGGTCGCTTATTACATTTTTTACTTTTACATTCAAAAAAGTGTTATTCACCATCACCCAATCGCCTTTTTTGAGAATAAATTTTGCATTTGAATACAGTTAAGCTAAGCGAGTTTAATAAGTAAGGAAGAAAACAATATTGTACATCATCTGAAGAAATACAAAAAGACGTTTTTGTTTCTTTCGTAGAAGTTTCATTAATTTATTTTATTTGCAGTTTTCTATTTAGAAACTTCAAAAGAAAAAAAATGTAGAAATTAAATGAGGCACAATAATCTAAGATTATTGATTACATATTATAAATTCCTTGCAAAAAAATATAGGCTGAGTGATTAGGACAGCATTTTTAATTTAAATTCTGTTTGAAGTTGTGAAATTTGAATGCATTATGCCAAAGGGGTTTTTGAATTTATTTTCTACTAATAACAAGTTAGTAATAAAATATAAAAAGAAATGCACTAATTAAAATAGCTAAACAAAATATTTAAGTTACCTGATAAGTAATAACATAAATTATTAAAGAGTTTATTTTTATTTTATTCTATTAACATGATTTTACACAGCAGTTATTTTCATAAAAATGTAATTTATCTTAATTGTAATATTATAATTTATAATACATTCGTAATGCATGTAACATTACATGCTTAATGAATGAGATTTAATTTTGTGTAAAGTAATATAACTAAAAACGAAATCAATGACCTTCGTAAAAAAAATTTCAATATATAATTTAACGTGGCATTTTAATTTACTGTTATTTTTTATTACTTTTTTAGTACAAATATTATTTTTTAACATAACATTTTATAGCAATAAATAATTTTATAAATTCATGTATCAAATATATCTGAAAAGTGAAAACTAAATAACATTAAAGGTTATTATAATATATACAAAGGTCATATTTCAACAAAAACAACACGCATTTCGAGAATTTTATCTTATGAGGATTGACTAAAACAAACCAAAGAAATAAAATAGGTCACCACATCGGTGCAATAGATACCCATTAATACGACTAAAAAAATCGATAGGGAATACTATTCTTACATACAACGAATGAGTTTGAAATGAATTCTAACTCACAAGCCGTTCATCAAAATCTAGACGAAGAAGTTGAAGTATCATTACGATTTGCTTTCGGGTGTGTTTAGATTTGTATTTGTCTTTATAAACGAGTCCTACCCCATAGGAAAAAGATCGAATAAAAACAAAAAAATATTACACCCCCAAACACCCGTCGCTTCGTATAACAAACGGTTAAAAGTTGCAGAGATTTTACCCTTTGGTGAAAAACATCCTTTAGTGTTATCGGGCGCCTTATCTTGTTGTCAACTGTGCCCTCTCCCCAAGTCCCTTAACATATCAATTTCTAACGTCGCCGAATACCCATGTTTTATTTACTCTGTGGATGGATGACAGAATACAGAGGAGAACAACATGGAACAGTTTTTTTTTTAACAGCCCTGTCACATTAGAACTATTATTAATCTTCGTTCATATATTATTAACTTTTTTTTGTTGCAAATCAAATGGTTTAAAGGGGATAGATAAATGGTGTATTTCGTATGTATAGTTAATAAATAAAAAAACGTATAACAAAATAATATAATATAATAACTGATCGGCCCGAGGAGTATTAAGGACCAAGGTCTCATTCTTAAGAAACTTTGCGTATAGTGTCAGCCACCCAGTTTTATACGACAAAAATACTGCCATAAGTTTAATACACGGTTTTTTTTTT